>PVKP010036744.1:0-22221 GCA_004027715.1 Plecturocebus donacophilus | reverse complement strand
GTTCTCACTCATAAGTGGGAGTTGAACAATGAGAACACATGAACACAGGGAGGGGAACACCACACACCTGGGCCTGTCCAGGGGTGGAGAGTCAGGGCAGGGTTACCATCAGGAGAAATACCTAATGTAGATGACAGGTTGATGGGTGCAGCAAACCACCATGGCATGTGTGTAACAATGTAACAAACCTGCACATTCTGCACATATAACCCAGAACTTAAAGCACAATAAAAAAAAAAAAAAAACTGGATCTGAACATAGACTTTACACCTTTCATAAAAATTAACCCAAAATGGATCATAGACCTACAAATGTAAAACACAAAATTATAAAACTTCTAGATTATAAAATAAGAGAAATTCTAAGTGACTTTGGGTTTCGCGGTGAATTTTTTTTTTTTTTTTTTAAATATGGAACACTTCACGAATTTGCATGTCATCCTTGCGCAGGGGCCATGCTAATCTTCTCTGTATCGTTCCAATTTTAGTATATGTGCTGCCAAAGCAAGCACCACAGTGAGTTTTTTTATACAATACCAAAAGCATGGCCCATGAAAGGAAAAAAATAATAAATAGAACTTCAGTAAAATTTTAAACTTCTGCTTCAAGAAAGATACTGAGAGACTGAAAAACACAAACCACAAACTGGCAGAAAATATTTGTAAAACATATCTGATAAAGGACTTGGATTTAAAATATATGAAGAACTCTTAAACTAAATAAGAAAATAACCCAGTTTTAAAATGGGCAAAATATCTGAACAGATACCTCACCAAAAAAGATACACAGGTGGTAAATGAGCACGTGAAAAGATGCTCAACATCATGCCATTAAAGAATTTCAAATTAAAACATTAAGATAGCACTGCATACCTACTAAAATCACTAATTCATGTGATACATGATGTTATAAAATCTGATTATTTTTGTCTGATCTCTAAACTAACTGTATCTTAGAAAAATCAAAGGCAGAGGATTAATTCAATCCTATTGTGTAAGGATACTAGCAATCCTTTTGTACGCCAAAAATGAAGAGATTGCTACATATCAAAAGTCTGTGGAGGCTGGGCTTGGTGGCTCATGCCTGTACTCCCAGTACTTTGGGAGGCCGAGGTGGGTGGATTGCTTGAGGTCAGGAGTTCAAGACCAGCCTGGCCTTCATGGTGAAACTCTGTTGTTAATATATAAATTAGGTGAGTGTGGTGGCACAGGCTTGTAATCCCAGATACTTGTGAGGTTGAGGCATGAAAATCACTTGAACCCCAGAGGTGAAGTTTGCAGTGAACCAACATTGCACTACTGCACTCCATCTTGGCAACAGAGTGAGACTTTATCTCCAAAAGAAAAATAAAAGTACACGGGTAATCAGTACAGTGACAACGTGATATTGGTGAAAACAACAGGCAAATAGTTCAGTAAAACAGCATGCACAGCCCAAAAACAGACCCACAAGTATAGTCAAATGATCTTTGTTGAAGGAGCAAGACAGCCTGGGCAACGAAAGTGAGACCTCATTTTTAAACAAATAAATAGAATTCTAATTTATATATGTTTCGTGCCTGTCTTTCTCACTCAGCCTAATGATTTTGAGATTCCTCCATGTTGCACATACAAGTAGTTTACATTCTTTCTTACTCCCCTTGTTTGTATATGCCACAGTTTGTTTCTCTATTCACCTGTTAATGGACTTTTGTGTTACTTCGTTTGTGACTCACAAAGAAATCTGTTATGAACATCAGTGTGCAAGTATCTGTGTGGACATACGTTTTGGTGAGCAAGTGGTTCACAGAGAAAAACTACAAATAAACACAAGTTTTAAAAGACAAAGTTTGAAACACAATCTTTTTATTTATTTATTTATTTTAGACAGGGTCTCACTCTGTTGCCTAGGGTGAGGGCAATGGCAGCATCACAACTCACTGCAGCCTCAACCTACCAGGCTCAAGCAATTTTCCCAACTCACCTCCCAAATAGCTGAAACTACAGGTGCACATCACTACACTTGGCTAATTTTTGTATCTTTTGAAGAGACAGAGTTTTACCATGTTGCCCAGGCTGGTCTCAAACTCCTGGGTAGCTCCCAAAAGTGCCGGGATTATGGCATGAGCCACCATGCTCGACCCTGTGCTAATTTTCTAAATTTTTTCTAATGTGGCTTTTTCACATGTTGTATGTGATTCACTTCCTTTTCATCTTGCCTTGTTTTCCTTTCAGGATCTTTATATGGGGCTTGAATGTAATTCTTTTCTGTTGTTTATTTTTATATGATATGTGTCTTCCTGTGTTGTTAATCAAAGAAGTATTTTTCTATTTAGTATTTCTGTAAGGGATGGAAATAAGCCAGAATAGCTACCTTAACTCCACTGCTGGAGGCTCCTCCTCTATAGTTACCACCAAAAATGTGGCCTCACTATAAAGCCATTTCCACAATTTTGAGATTTGCTTCCCCGGGACCCATTCCACCAGCAGCTGAAACTTTTTCTTTCTCTCACTCTCTGTTTCTGCTCCTAAGTGCTTCTAATTTTCTGCTCTGCTCTAGGCAGCCTTTCCCATAAAATATGTTTCTGTGCGATTTAAATGAGTTTTTCTTGGACACTTTTGAGTTCCTTAAATGAGGCTGCCTCAGGACTTGCTGATATCCTACAGCCCCTTAGAGAGTACTCATGGACTTTTGGTGCTCATCCACAGATTGGATCCTCTTTCCAACTCACTGATACTTTCATTCACATCTGCTGTCCAAGGATTCTACTCAGACACATTTCTTCTTTTTGATGACTCAAGAGTTTGGGGTCAAGGAGGGGCTAGGCACAGTGGCTCATGCACGCAATCCCAACACATGGAGGCAGGGAGATCACATGAGGCCAGAAATTTGAGACCAGCCTTGTGGGGGTTCAGTCAGGACAGTGAGAGAGATTGTAAAATTATAATAGTCACAAACCTTCTTGGAAGGCTGGAAGGTTTTTGCAAAACTGTTGGGAAGGAGGTTATGGCTGAAGGCAGCCTAATCCCCTTTCCTTGTGCAAATAACATAGAATAGATACAAAGGGAGTTTATCTGAATAATTTGTTTATTCATGTGGTGCTAAAACAAACCTTTAATCTCCCACGAGCCAAATGGCTCTCTTCGTGGGAGGGTGACCAGGTTTATCACCTGTAAATGGTGTTTGCTTTAGGCCTTGGAACCTGACCTTTAATCATTGTCCACAAGTGTGCTGACTCAGAGCCTCTGTTGTTAAAACTATACTGAATAAATGCCTGGAGGGCTAGCTGGTCGGGGCTGTGGCTGGTAGCTCTTTACAGCACTCTCCTCAAGTGTCTGTGAGTGGCCACGGACACCCCCTAGCCCACTTTTTCACTGTATTCTGTTTCTGAGTGACTTTGTTCATCCATCACTAGGTCAGGGTCTGTGGGTTGAACCCCAACACAGCCTGGCCAACATGGTGAAACCTCCTCTCTATAAAAAAATAAAATACAAAAATTAGCTGGGCGTCATGGTGCACACCTGTAATCCCAGCTATTCAGGAGGCTGTGGCAGGAGAATCACTTGAACTCGGGAGGTGGTGGTTACAGTGAGCCAAGATCACACCATTGCACTCTAGCCTGGGCAACAGAGTGAGAGTCCATTTAAAATAAAAATAAAAGAGTCTGGGGGGAATTTCTGTGTTCCAAATTTCTCTGGACATCAGAATTCCTCTGTCACTTCCATCCACTACTTCTACATAGATTTACATAGACTTTAAATCTAAGTGAGTTATATAGGATCCTGCTTTTTTGAGGCTATTTAGCTCTACCTGTTGGTGTTCTATATTTCATAGAGGTTTCTTTGCTCCCAGTTGTATTGAAGTGTCTTTTTTCTTCTGCCCTCCTAGTTACCCTCTCTCTTGTATGAGGGCATTTGGGGAAATTCGGAAACTCCTCTGCCATCATAATCTTGCTGTTTCTAGAGGTCTTTTATAAAATCTTAAGAAAAGTGGCTAAGGGAGACCTTCCAATGTCCAGAGACCTGAGTTACAAAATGAGTCATCACCTGGACTGCATTGCTGACAACAAATTTATCTTCACCCTGAAAGTGTGGTACCTTATTTAAGGACCTGGCTACTCTCCACAATTATCCTGTTATTGGGGTTCAGAAGCCAGTAACCTAAAACATGACTGTTTGACATGCTGAACTGGAGAAGCCTCAAGATCTCTCTGACCTGCCCCCCTACCCACTGTGGCCCCCACTGTCTCTCCCAAAGCCTTTATCTGAGATCCAGATCCACCATTTTTTCTTCTTCTCCACATAAAACCAGTAAGGTAACTACCTGAACAGACCCTTTCATAGGATAATGTACAAGTGAATCTCTGTTCCTGGATCCATTCATTCTCCCTAGTAATTTTGTCAACAGAATTCCTCTTCTCTGCCCTCCCATAACTTGTTTGCCAGGATGATATATAAGCTTCTGCATCCCATTAGGGGATGGAAAATCACCGTGATTCTTCCCATTACCTGTATTAAATACATTTGTATGCCTTTTCTCTTATGAACATGCATATTGCCGGTGATTTTTTTTTCAGGAAACCTTCAGAGGGCTGAGGGAAACTTACACTTTGGCTGCCCTACTCTGTCAAACTATAATTTTCAAAGCATTGAAAATATGACTGATCAAAGAGGCCAGGCCCAGTGACTCACACCTGCAATTCCAGTACTCTGAGAGGTCAAGGCAGGAGGATCTCTTTAACCCAGTAGTTTGAGATCTGGACAACATGACAAAACCCCATTCCCTAAAAAAAAAAAAAAAAAAAAAAAAAAATTAGCCAGATATGGTGGTGTGCACCTGTAGTCCCAGCTACTCAGGAGGTTGAGAAGGGATGATCACTTGAGCCTAGGAGGTCAAGGCTGCAGTGAGCCATGATTGTGCAACTGCACTCCAGCCTGGGCAACAGAGCAAGACCCTGTCTCCAAAAATATATATATAATATGAAAAGATGACAAAGGCTTATTTAACTCATTAATGAGGAGTGAAGATAAGAGATGGTAAAGCCAGTTCCAAGAGGATTCTAGTAGCAAGGGCTTAAGTAATCCATCAGGAATGGCATTTCAAAAATTTATAAATAAAAATTTCTGGGTTGTATATGCAACTGATTACTGCCCCACAGGGTAATACGATATAATTTTGGGGTTATCTTTGCTGCCAGACAAAATCTACAAGTTAACATGTAAATTCAAAATGAAGACTTTTATCAACTAGTAAAGGGTACTAAAGAATTAAATAATCCTGGGCAAGACACAGCGGCTCACTCGTATAATCCTACCAAATGGGAGACTGAGGCAGGAGGATTGTTCAAGCCCACGAGTTCAAGACCACCCTGGGCAACAAAGCAAGACCCTTTAAAAATTTAGCCAGAGGCCGGGCGCAGTGGTTCACGCCTGTAATCCCAGCACTTTGGGAGGCCGAGGCGGGCGGATCACAATGTCAAGAGATCAAAACCATCCTGGCCAACATCGTGAAACCCCATCTCTACTAAAAAATACAAAAATTAGCTGGGTGTGGTGGCATGTGCCTGTAGTCCCAGCTACTAGGGAGGCTGAGGCAGGAGAATTGCTTGAACTCAGGAGGCAGAGGCTGCAGTGAGCTGGGGTTGCACCACTGTACTCCAACCTGGCATCTGGTGACAGAGCAAGACCCTGTCTCAAAAAAAAAAAAAAAAAAATTTAGCCAGCATGACGGTGTGTGCCTGTGGTCCCAGCTACTCAGCAGGCTGAGGCAGAAGGATCACTTGAGCCCAGGAGTCCAAGGCTGCAGTGAGCTATAATTACACCACTTCACTCTAGCCTGGGTGACAGAGTGAGAGACCCCATCTCCAAAAAAAAAAAAAAAAAAAAGAATGAAACTATAATTCTCAAATGAGCTTATTAAGCAAAACATATGACATATTGCACTATTTATTTGATTTCCAAGTTTTAGATTATTTTTCTTAACAATGCCTGGTGAAATTATCAGTCTGCATTATCAGAGTTTAGCTATATGAACATCACTCTTTTCACGCCTGTAATCTCAGCACTTTGGGAGGCTGAGGTGGGCAGATCATGAGGTCAGGAGATCGAGACCATCCTGGCCAACATGGTGAAACCCCGTCTCTACTAAAAATACAAAAAGATTAGCTGGGTGTGGTGGCACGTGCCTGTAATCCCAGCTACTTGGGAGGCTGAGGCAGGAGAATGACTTGAACTCAGGAGGCAGAGATTTCAGGGAACTAAAATCACAACACTGCACTCCAGCCTGGTGACAGAGCAAGACTCCATCAAAAAAAATAAAAGAAAGAAAGAAAAAAAAGAAAATCACTCTTTCAACCAAGTAGAATTATCTTCTGCCCTTACTATGTCTGGGAATAATCCTGAAAGAAATTATTGCATATGGGTAATATTATATATAATGCAAAAATAATTTGAATCTTTTAAACTTTTTATACTTTTCTGTTGTCTACTAAAAAGTTCCCAATTTGTTTTTGTTTTGTTTTTTTTCCAGCTTTATTGAGGTTTAATCAACAAATAAAGTTGTATATATTTAAGGTGTACAATGTGATTTTTCATATAAGTATGCAATCAAGCTAATGAATATATTCATCATCTCTCATAGTTACCTTTTTTGTGTGTATAGTGAGAACATTTAAAATTTACTCACAACAAACTTCAAGCGTACATATGGTATTATTAACTATAGTCACCATGCTATCCATTAGGTGTCCAGAATTTATTTATGCTGCATAACTGAAATTTTGTACACTTTAATCAATATCTTCCCTTTTTCCTCACCCCTGAGCTTCTGGCAATCACCATTCTATCTACTGTCTGCTTCTATGATTTTCACATTTTTATATTCCACATATAAGTGGGATCATACAATATTTGTCTTGTGTCTGACCTATCTCAAGGTTGAAATGAAGGAAAAAATGTTATGGGCAGCCAGAGAGAAAGGTCAGGTTACCCACAAAGGGAAGCCCATCAGACTAATAGCGAATCTCTTGGCGGAAACCCTAGGAGCCAGAAGAGAGTGGGGGCCAATATTCAACATTCTTAAAGAAAAGAATTTTCAACCCAGAATTTCACATCCAGCCAAGCTAAACTTTATAAGCACAGGAGAAATAAAATCCTTTACAGACAAGCAAATGCTGAGAGATTTTGTCACCACCAAGCCTGCCTTACAAGAACTCCTGAAGGAAGCACTAAACATGGACAGGAACAACCACTATCAGCCACTGCAAAATTATACCAAATTGTAAAGACCATCGACTCTATGAAGAAATTGCATCAACTAATGGGCAAAATAACCAGCTACCAACATAATGACAGGATCAAATTCACACATAACAATATTAACCTTAAATGTAAATGGACTAAATACCCCAATTAAAAGAAACAAACTGGCAAACTGGATAAAGAGGCAAGACCCATCAGTGTGCTGTATTCAGGTGAACCATCTTACATGCAAAGACATACATAGGCTCAAAATAAAGGGATGGAGGAAGACTTAACAAGCAAATAGAAAGAAAAAAAAAAAGCAGGGGTTGCACTCCTAGTCTCTAATAAAAGACTTTAAACCAACAAAGATCAAAAGAGACAAAGAAGGCATTACATAATGGTAAAGGGATCAATGCAACAAGAAGAGCTAACAATCCTAAATATATATGTACCCAATACAGGAGCACCCAGATTTATAAAGCACGTTCTTAGAGATCTGCAAAGAGACTTAGACTCCCACATATTAGTATTGAGAGACTTTAACAACCCACTGTCAATTAGACAGATAAATGAGACAGAAAATCAACAAGAATATCCAGGTCTTGAACTCAACTCTGGATCAAGGAGAACTAATAGAGACATCTACAGAACTCTCCACCCCAAATCAAAAGAATACACATTCTTTTCAGCACCACATTGTACTTATTCTAAAATTGGCCACATAATTGGAAGAAAAACACTCTTCAGTAAGTGCAAAAGAATGGAAATCATAAAAAAACAGTATCTCAGACCACAACACAATCAAATTAGAACACAGAATTAAGACACTCAATGAAAACTGCACAACTGCATGGAAACTGAACAACCTGCTCCGGAGTGACTACTGGGTAAATAAAGAAATAAAGATGTTCTTTAAAACCAATGAGAACAAAGACACAGTGTACTAGAATCTCTGCAACATATTTAAAGCAATGTGTAGAGGGAAATTTATAGCACCAAATGCCACAAGAGAAAGCAGGAAAGATCTAAAATCAACAGCCTAACATCACAATTAAAAGAATTAGAGAAGCAAGAGCAAACAAAAAAAGCTAGCAGAAGACAGGGAATAACTAAGATCAGAGCAGAACAGAAGGAGATAGAGACACAGAAAACCATTCAAAAAAATCAGTGAATCCAGAAGCTGATTTTTTGAAAAGATCAACAAAATAGACAGATAGCTAGACTAATAAAGAAGAAAAGAGAAGAATCAAAAAGACACAATAAAAAATGATAAACGGGATATCACCACTGTTCCCACAGGAATACAAACTACCATCAAAGAATGCTATAAACACTTCTCTGCAAATAAACTAGAAAATCTAGAAGAAATTGATAAATTTCTGGACACATACACCCTCCCAAGACTGAACGGAGAAGAAGTCAAATCCCTGAATAGACTAATAACAAGTTCTGAAATTGAGGCAGCAATTGATAGCCTATCAACCAAAAAAAGCCCAGGACCAGACAGATTCACAGCCAAATTCTACCAATTACAAAGAGGAGCTGGTACCATTCCTTCTGAAACTATTCCAAACAGCAGAAAAAGAGGGACTCTTCCCTAACTCATTTTATGAGGCCAGCAGCATTCTGATGCCAAAACCTGGCAGAGACACAACAAAAAAAAGAAAATTTCAGGCCAATATCCCCAATGAACACTGATGCAAAAATCCTCAATGTAATACTGACAAACTGAATCCAGCAGCACATCAAAAAGCTCCACCATGATCAATTTGGCTTCATCCCTGGGGTGCAAGGCTAGTTCAACATTCACAAATCCATCAACATAATCCATCACATAAACAGAACCAATGACAAAAAACACAGGATTATCTCAATACATGCAGAGAAGGCCTTCAACAAAATTCAATAGTCCTTTATGCTAAAAACTCTCAATAAACTGGGTATTGATGGAATGTATCTCAAAATCATAAGAACAATTTATGACAAACCCACAGCCAATATCAGACTGAATGGGCAAAAACTGGAAGCATTCCCTTTGAAAACCTGCACAAGACAAGGATGCCCTCTGTCACCACTCCTATTCAACATAGCATTGGAAGTTCTGGCCAGGGCAATCGGGCAAGAGAAAGAAATAAAGGGTATTCAATTAGAAAAAGAGGAAGTCAAATTGTCTCTGTTTGCAGATGACATGATTATATATCTAGAAAACCCCACATCTCAGCCCAAAATCTCCTTAAGCTGATAAGCAACTTCAGCAAATTCTCAGGATACCAAATCAATGTGCAGAAATCACAAGCATTCCTATACACAAATAACAGACAGAGAGCCAAATCATGAGTGAACTCTCATTCACAGTTGCTACAAAGAGAATAAAATACCTAGAAATACAACTTACAAGGGATATAGAAGACCTCTTCAAGAAGGACTACAAACCACTGTTCAAGGAAATAAGAGAGGATACAAATGGAAAAACATTCCATGCTGGTGGATAGGAAGAATCAATATTGTGAAAATTACCATACTGCCCAAAGTAATTTATAGATTCAATGCTATCCCCTTCAAGCTACCACTGACTTTCTTCACAGAATTGGAAAAAACTACTTTAAAGTTCATGTGGAGCCAAAAAAGAGCCCACATAGGCAAGACAATCCTAAGCAAAAAGAACAAAGCTGGAGGCATCATGCTACCTGACTTCAAACTATGCAAAGTATACTACGTAACAAAAACAGCATGGTACTGGTACCAAAACAGATATATAGACCAATGAAACAGAGGCCTCAGAAATAACACCACTTATCTACAACCACCTGATCTTTGAGAAACTTGACAAAAACAAGCAATGGGGAAAGGACTCCCTATTTAACAAATGGTGTTGGGAGAACTGGCTAGCCATATGCAGAAAGCAGAAGCTGAATCCTTTTCTTACTTCTTCTATAAAAATTAACTCAAAATGGATTAAAGACCTAAACATAAGACTTGGAACCTTAAAAACCCCAGAAGAAAACCTAGGCAATACCATTCAGGACACAGGCATGGGCGAAGACTTCATGACCAAAACACCAAAAGCAATGGTAACAAAAGCCAAAACTGACACATGGGATCTAATTAAACTAAAGAGCTTTGGCGCAGCAAAAAAAGGAACAAAGGGAGGGAGGGAGGAAGGAAGGAAGGAAGGAAGGAGGGAGGGAAGAAAGGAGGGAGGGAGGGAGGGAAAGAAAGAAGAAAGAAAAAGGAAGGAAGGAAGGAAGGAAGGAAAGAAAAAGAAAGAAAGAGAAAGAAAGAAAAAAAGAAGAAAGAAAGAAAAAGAAAAGAAAGAAAGAAAGAAAGAAAGAAAGAAAGAAAAAGAAAGAAAGAAAGAAAGAAAGAAAGAAAAGAAAAGAAAAGAAAGAACCTATCATCAGAGTGAGCAGGCAACCTACAGTATGGGATAAACTTTTGGCAATCTATCCATCTGACAAAGGGCTAATACCCAGAATCTACAAAGAACTTAAACAAACTTACAAGAAAAAAACAAACAACCCCACCAAAAAGTGAGCAAAGGATATGAACAGACACTTCTCAAAAGAAGACATTCATGCCGCCAACAAACATATGAAAAAAAGCTCATCATCACTGGTCATTAGAGAAATGCAAATCAAACCACATTGAGATATCATCTCATGTCAGTTAGAATGGTGATCATTAAAAAGTCAGGAAACAACAGATTCTGGAAATGATGTGGAGAAATAGAAATGCTTTTACAATGTTGGTGGGAGTGTAAATTAGTTCAACCATAGTAGAAGGCAGTGTGGCGATTCCTCAAGGATCTAGAATCAGAAAATACCATTTGACCCAGCAATTGCATTACTGGGTATCTACCCAAAGGATTATAAACCATTCTAGAATAAAGACACATGCACACATATGTTTATCGTGGCACTGTTCACAATACCAAAGACTTGGAACCAACCCAAATGCCCATCGAAGATAGACTGAATAAAGAAAATGTGGCACATATACACCATGGAATACTATGCAGCCTTAAAAAAGGATGAGTTCATGTCCTTTGCAGGGACGTGGATGAAGCTGGAAGCCATCATTCAAAGCAAAGTAACACAAGAACAGAAAACCAAACACTGCATGTTCTCACTCATAAGTGGGAGTTAAACAGTGAGAACACATGGACACAGGGAGGGGAACTTCACACACTGGGGCCTGTCAGCAAGTGGGAGGTTAGGGGAGGGATATCATTAGGAGAAATATCTAATGTAAATGATGGGTTGACGGGTGCAGCAAACCACCATGGAATGTGTATACCTATGTAACAAACCAGCACATTCTGCCCATGTATCCCACAACTTAAAGTATAATTAAAAAAAAAAAATTAGAAAGAAAAAAAGAGAGAGAAAAACAAGACCACTCTATAGTTAGGCTTGAGCTGACATAAAATCTAAGAGGTACACTGCTTTTCTGCCCTCTCTCCCCTGCCACCTGTGCCACCCACTCAGGCTCCTGCTAAACCAGCACCACTGGCTCCTTGCAGCTTCCATCATGCTTTTCTAATCTGATGTCATCAGTCACCAAGAGATGCTCTCTGGTATTTACATCTCCTGAAAGATCACCAACAGGCTATGCCTGGAGGGAGAGGGAAGATGGACAGGACAGAGGGTAGCATTCATGATGACTGCTCATTGGTGGAAATGCCTCCATTGACAGCCCCAAGGCTCTAGGTACCAAAAGCATAGTAATCACTGGTGTTGTTGCCACTTGCAGGAAACTAGCTTCACAAAAGAAGTCATAAGAAGTACATCAAAGGTGCATGAAATTAACGCCTGTAATTTGAGCACTTTGGGAGGCTGAGGCAGGTGGATCACCTGAGATCAGGAGTTCGAGACCAGCCTGGCCAACATGGTGAAACCCCACCTCTACTAAAAATACAAAAATTAGTCAGGTATGGGGTTGCACATCTGTAATCCCAGGTACTGGAGAGTCTGAGGCAGGAGAATCACTTGAACTTGGGAGGCAGAGGTTACAGTGTGCCAAGATCATGCCACTGCACTCCAGTCTGGGTGACAAAGTGAGACTCTAGCTCAAGAAAAAGAAAAAAAGAAAAAAAGCACATGAAATTAATCAAAAGCAAACTTGAACAGAGACCAGAAAAAGTAAAACTCTTATGGCAGGGGCTACAGAACAAATCAAACATATCCTTGCTAATTTCAAAAACTACCAGATCTCTACTGGTGACACACTATTCCAGATGGCAAGGTTGCTCTACTGGATTACCCTGACGTTGGTGTGGGGATCGTTCCCATGTGAGGCCCCTTGGAATTGGGCCTCGCCATATGGTGAGCTTGAGCCCGGACACAGTTTCCCGTTGGATGCAGTCGAGCTATGGGAAAGCCGGAACTGAAATCAAAGGAGATATGAAAATAACTTTGCTAGACAATGATGTGATGCCTATGTGGTCTGAGAAGACATTGTGTCTATGACTTTGTTTACCTGCTATTGTTAGGTCCTGTGCTTGTTCTTGTGATTGCTGTTTGCAAAGCTAATAGGATTACTGCCTCTCTGGTGACTTGTATAGATTATTAACTTTTTAACTATAGGTTTCCTCACCCTGATAATGAAACCCATCTGCTAATAAGACCCACCTGTGTGTCTTGATTGTACCCGATTAAGGTATCTGATTCTATTATTCTTATCTGCTGCCTGAGCTTGTATCCCAAGGACTTTCTGTTCCCTTTCATGTATAAGACAATGGTATTTGTTTCTGTAATTACTATGGCATTTGTTTCTGTAATTACTGTAGGCAAAAAATATATATACTAACTATGTGCAAAATAAAGTTGCTGTTTAAGCATTGCTGTTCAAGTATTGCTTATTCAGTCCTCCAGACCCCGCTTGCCTGTCTACTCTTTTTCCTGTGCACTCCCCTATTCAGGTTGGGACCCTCTTGCTGGCCAAGAGTCCCCGGCAGACGTGCCGGCCTCTCAGGAACCCAGAGTTGGTGTGACTCCCTCATATATGATCTTCTTTAGGGGTGGTTTAGAAATGGAAAAATGTTAACTAATTTGGCAATTGCTTTGGATCTATCACCTGTCATCATAACTGGCTGCTGCTTGTCATCCACACAACTTAAGACAAATGGAACTGAAGTCATCTTGAGCTTTTCATTTATTTTGATTTATTTGAAGCAGAGGCATTGTTTTTAAGGAAATGACATGTTATGTAGGTTATCTAAAAACAGAATGCATTTAAATTCATTTGATAAAATACCTCTTAGTTTATTTAATACATGTTAATACTGGAACTAAATCCATCTTGTAGCCGCTTCTTCCCGAAGACAATTGGCTGTAGGCCACTACGAGAAAGCATAATACTGTCATCAGATAACTTTACAGTGGAAACTCCTTCTGGGGCCAGAATGTGAGAAACAAGAATCGTTTTTTTATTTATTGTAGAGACAGGGGTCTCCTTATGTTGCCCAGGCTGGTCTTGAACTCTTGAACTCAAGCAATCCTCCTGCTTTGGCTTCCCAAAGTGTTGGGATTACAGGCATGAGCCACCATGCCTGGCCTAAAAAATAAGAATCAAAAGTTTTAATTCTGAGTTGCAGTAAAGAGAAAGACCATGCTCATAGCAGTGCCAGCATGGGAAGTGGAGCCTTAACCATTTTATCACCTAAAATGAAAGTAGTAACTCTGGAAGAGATTGCCAAGAGAATAAAAAGAGATAATTCAGTTGGAAAAAAAAAAAACAACAACAAAAAAACTAAGGCACGATGTAATGACACAAACACACACAACCAAAACATACCCCACACTTGGTATAAATGAGTGGCTGCTGCTTCTCCACTGACAGTTTTAACCCCTTTCCATTCCTTTTGTTTCATAGATAAAATTATGATACTTTGCCAACACACTCCCTATTTCCCCAGCATGCAGTCTCCCTCTCTGCAGCTATAAACATAATCTTAACTACAAGACTTATTTATGGTACTCTTTGATTGCGTGTGAGTGTTTACAGATGTGGAGGACCTTACCAAGGTAAACATGAGACTCTCTGCTGTAAACAGACCTTTAACCCAGCAAGAATGTACATGCATTATCTGAGATCCTTTGTGTCTTCATCTGCTAGTCCCCCCTCCACCCACCTAACACTGCAATATGTATGTTGAGTTGAATCTGAATCTGAACTCGGATTATTTGATTGAAGCCATTCAACATAAGATTTATCTTGTGTTCATAGAAACAACATCTTCAGAACTCTTTGGGATGTCTGATCATAAGTTTATTTTCTTTGATATAAAGATGTCCAGTCTTCTAAAACTTGCTTTTGTTTTTCTGGGTGATTATCCAATATCCTGAGTCTCCTTTTTCTATAGCAAGAAAAGTCTATGGAGAGAGGATGAGCATAGGCCCAGTGAGTCCATCCTACAGGTGGTACAGGGCTGAGGAATTCCAAGGGTCTCATTAGACTAGTGCCCTGTACATAAACTTTGCTGTAGAGCTCTTTTTCAAAACTCTTCAAGGATTGTTTCCATAATCTTGTCTTTGTGTCTCTGAAAATGTCTTTATTTTGTTTTATTTCCCAGAGGCTTCACTGGCGATGACTTGTCTTTGGCCAGGTTTGGGAAACATGTATCTTCATAAGCACTGTTCTAATCAGTCTCAGAAGAATTCTGGCTCTAAAATTCTGCCTCTTTCAGGCCAAATACCTACCTTTCTTCATGCTGTCTTGCTTCGGAGTCAATTCATGCAACTATCATTCCTTCTTTTTCTTCACTCTTTTTTTTTTTTTTTTTTTTTTAGGGCAAGAGTAACCTGGGTTTTTATTTATCTATTTTAAGTGACAAATAAAAACGGTATTATAGTATACAGCATGATGTTCATGCACCTATCCTTCTAACTGGCACAATTTCACAGAGACGATCCAGGATTATAGTGGCCACTTTTAGAAATCTTTGGTATAAATAAGATTGTTCATTTGAGATGCTCCTTTAGGAAAGCAAAACACAAGTTTAACTGGCCAATGGTCTGCTTGCTTTCTTGCTTGCTTGCTCTGGACTCCACCTAGTCTGCCTTCTTAAGATGAGGAGGCTTCCTAGTGCAATTTGCCCTTTAAAATTGCCTCTCTAAAAAAATCCTTTGAGTCCACTGGAAAGTTTGAAAACTTAAAGCAGGTTCACATATGTCTCCATCTGATTCCTATTCCTCTCATTCCTGTTTGTATCTTTCCTTCTTTCTCCAGATTTCCACTGGCGTGTGCATTTTAAACCTTGATCATATTCATATCCCTATGCCATATATTAATAAAAGACTTCTCAAACCCCAGGATGGACAGGAAAATGTATATTGAAGAATGCAGACCTGTCATGACCACTAGCAATTATATTTTGATAAGACCAGAAGATACAAAAACTTGATGAAAATAATTAGCATAACCCTAAGGATTTACAAATTAACAAATTTTTAAGGAAAATTTAACAATTTTTTTCAGCAAAGAGACCTGTCAATATTTTAAACAAAGAGATTATGGGAAAATTAACAGTCCTATCGTAAACTAAAAGGAAAAGCAAAAACAGTAAACTTGTGTTGTCTTTTACAATTTCATCTTGCTAAAAGCTTGCAGTTCAAAGGAAATAATAAGAGAGATTTAGGCCGGGTACAGTGGCTCATGCCTGTAATTCCATCACTTTGGGGGCTGAGGTGGGCGGATCACCTGAGG
Organism: Plecturocebus donacophilus; assembly: GCA_004027715.1. Taxonomy (NCBI): domain Eukaryota; kingdom Metazoa; phylum Chordata; class Mammalia; order Primates; family Pitheciidae; genus Plecturocebus; species Plecturocebus donacophilus. The sequence goes on along the minus strand of PVKP010036744.1, from coordinate 6,296 downwards.
TCAGGAGTTTGAGACCAGCCTGACCAACATGGTGAAACCCCGTCTCTGCTAAAAATACAAAATTAGCCGGGCATGGTGGCAGGCATCTATAATTCCAGCTCAAGAGGCTGAGGCAGGAGAATTGCTTGAACCTGGGAGGCAAAGGCTGTGGTGAGCCAAGATCATGACATTGCACTCCAGCCTGGGCAACAAGAGCAAAACTCCATCCCCACCCCCACCCCACCCCCGCCCCCCGCCAAAAAAAAAGAGAGATTTAAGCTAATGTCATTGGTTAGGGTTACAAGATTTAAAAAGCTGACTACACAGAGCTTTTGGCGTAATCTAAAGAGTCTTTCAGCTTCAGTTATTAATGCAGAAGTTTATAAATTATATTTTAAAGGTTTATGTAATATTATTGATTAAAAAGGTAAATCTCAGATTGGGTCAATATTAACTCCAGCAAACTAGAGTTAATATTGGTTTAGAGACAAATAATATTGACTGAGAGGTAACACTGTCTTTCCCAGATTTTGTCATATGAGAATTTTGCTAGCACAATATTTTAGTCTGTGCAAGGCTAAAGTTAAGTTTCTCAAGATTAAAATTTTCTAAACTCCTTTTGTTGGTCAAGTAAATATCACATGACAAAAATGTAAAATTGTATTCAATTAATTGAAATGGTAATAGCAGATGTCTTTTTAAAGGATTTAATATTGTGCAATTTTTATACTGCTACAAATGATAAAGGCTTAATGTCCTAGCTAAAATTATAATATCCAGTTCTTCATTAGCTTGAGACCTTAGATTAAAATTTAGCTCATTAATAAGTTATCACTGAATGCTCAGAAAGTATATTAGGAAGAAAAAATACAGAAATTTAGTCACTAAACATGGTTTTAATTTGCCATTACTTCTTAATATGGCTAAAAGTTTGTATAAATGCTTTTAGAATTAGAATGATGTCATATATTTATTTTTGCCACTTTGAGTTAATAATCTAACACATGTATTCACTGAAAAAAAAAAAGACAATTCATGTTCTTTAATTTTCTTTTGTATCTGAATACAATAGAATTATTTTTGTTAAATATGGTAATTAATGTAAATGGTACAATAGATACAAAAATATATAAAAGATATAAATATATAGATGGGACAAAAAATGATTTCTCTATTCAGAAAAATGTTGCAGAAGATTAAAATGGTAAATTCAATATAATAAGCATTATTTTATTTAATATATTTATAAAATTATATATTAAGATGAAAGTTAAAACCTTACATCTATCATCTATTTGTATATTTATGTATTTCTCTCGGTCTAAATTCTTACACATAAAGCAGTATTAGTAAATGATTTACTACAATTTGTTACGTGAATAGTGAACCAAAAGGAGAAAATTACAATTTGTGTTGTTTTTCTGTAAAATAACTCAGTTATTTTTTGTCACAGTGTACCTTTTTAGCACTATAATCTTCTGTTAGCCAGCATTCCTTTGGGCACGCTTTTAAACCATTTTAACAACAACAACAACAAAATCTCATAGTAAAATAATTAAAAGTTTCTACTAATTATTTTTTCTTATTATGGTGTGCTTTCAAATATTGCCTGGACAGAACAAACATTTGGGTAACTACTGCTTGCCTCTAGAGACTATCTCATGTTTTACATCTCTTCTTCTCTGAAAACTCTTCATTTTGCATTCCCCAAATGTAGGCCCCAAATTCAGAAAAATAAGAGAATATGGACAATGGAGTTAATTTACAGCTGGACTGGAAAAACTCTTTGTCTCTAGGTCTCCTGGATGACATTTTGATGCTTGAACAAGTTAAGGACAGTTTTATGATAGGCTGGTTAAAGGGTAAAACCCCTCCTGGCAATCCCAAACTCCCAAGTTCAGTTTCTTTACTGATGATGTGCAACTGGTCAAACCAGCTGAGTTAGCTAGGCTTGATTATGTGATCCAGGAGAGAATTCCTCCTGGGAAGCTCTGTTTTGAGTTCTAGCCTAAGCTAATCTATTCCTTACACAGATCTTGGTGGTTCAAACTGGAAGCCTGGTGTGCTGTGTGTAAAACAGATGCTGAGAAGCTTGCCATGGGATGCCATCTCTCTGGCCCCTAATGCTTGCCTGAACTCTTCTGTTGCACTCTGCCTTTCACCTGTAAATCACAGTACTGCATGACCATACTCTGGAGTCTGGTGAGTACTCACAGATGTCTCAACTTGGAACATCATTTCAGTTAAGATGTCTCTTTATGACTAAACCATCATTAAATTTCTCAAAGGATTCACTAGGTATCACAACAATATATTTTTTAAAAAGTGAAAATAATTACATTTGTCATTCTCCAGATTTTCACTAATTTGAAACTATTGTGCAAAATTTAAGATGAAAGGGGGGCAGTTTTATAAATTAGTGAAAGTTCATCTTTCCACATTAACTATGTATAAGTAAAATATGCCAATACAAATTTGTAGCCATCTATTTTATACTTTTCAGGTTAAAAGAAATATACCTATGTTTAAATAAGATAACTGCCAAAATAACTATTAATAGATTTTTTCCCCAAGATGTAAATATTCTTGTCAATTGGAAACAATTACAATGCACTTTATGGGATAAATTAAATGCCTTGGAGACAGATTATTGTATAATTGTTTGTCCCTCCTGCACATATAACTTTCTACAGCTGTTGTGCCTTGAACCCAACAACTCTCTTTCCCTACTCAAGCAAGAAAAAAATGCCTTGATTATTTAACTTGTGTTAGGAAATTATCAGTGCCTCATACAGACCTTTGTATATTCCCTATGTATGGCATGTGTTAACTTCTATTGATCTTCTTATTTGGAGATAAGGACAAATGCTTATCTCCAGAACGGCCTAGAGAATGACATCTACTCTTGCAAATACTAGGGACTCTATTAACTAAATATGTATTAATTAAAGGTAAACAATGTTATATAACCATGGATCTGTGAGTTGTTTTCAGGGTGGCATGTACCAGCCTGTCAGCAATATTTAGTATTAATAATTGGATTTATAATTTCCACCTGGTTTTGGTGGAGCTGAAGGACTGGGTCTGGTCACATATTGAAATATGTCTAATGCATCTAGTTCACTCTAAGAGACACCCACCTTGAACAGGCTTTGGGCTTTCTGATACCAAGGTGCTCACACAGATCACTGGTGTTTCAGTGTCTGAAGACAAAGCATATTCAGAACAACCAAGTGGTGTGAAAGTAAGGAATCAGCACCTGAGATCTCTGGACACTCCCAATGCATGTTCTTCTCCTGCTATCACTATATTTGTTGCCTATAATAAAGTATAAATTGGGTCCTGTGGATCCCTTCCGGAATCAAACCCTTGATCAAAATAATTAATGTGCCTTTGGATAACCCTAACTGAATTTTGTTCATTAGTAGTTCATACTTAAACATAAAAGCTGGAGACTGTCAGGCAAGCTATGCTATTACTGATTCAAATCCACTCTTGGCATGTGAGTCTTTCTCAAAAGTCAGTTCACATCAGATAACTGAGTTAACTGACCTCAACTGGATCTGCCAGTTAGCATAAAACGGAAGAGCAAGTATTGATCCAATCAATATTTCCCAGTAAGCTTTGATCATTCTTTGCTTATTTTTTAGGATGGATGGAGACTTTTTCTTGCCAGACCATCATTAAAGAAGTTTGAATGCTTTGCCTTTTACTTAAAAACTTTATTGTTCTTATACCCAATCTTCAGGAAAATGTAGAAAAAATAAAGGATTACTAAAACTAAAAATTGTCAAAGTTTCAAGAAATGCTGGAACTTACATAAAAGTTCCTACAATATTCCATTTGCCTTAATGACACAGGCTCTTCCCCTTAAGAGTTAATAAAAGACCACACCATGCATTGCAGAATTTTGATCTGATCCTAGTCTTTGCCCCATTGCAAGTTGACATAACTAAATACTACATTTTATCATTAAACAGATAGAAGCTGCCTTTTCAAAGTAACCACTTACACAACCTTTCAGCTTGAAACCTGGAGATTTTGTCTTCTGGAAAAGAAAGCAAAAGAAGATTTGCCTTGAACTTTGACTAACAGGACTGTATCAGGTACTGTTACTAACTAACAGTGTGATGAAACCCTAAGATAGTAATCTGCGTGTGCATTCATAGTTTCAGTTAAAATGACATACATCCTTTTTCCTAGATCAGGGGACTCCCATTTCACTGGTAGACCTCAAGCTGGGAATTTTTTGAACTCTACCAGAAGCAGACAATCCCCTTAAGTAACAGTTGATTCGAAACCCTCCATTACCCTCCGTTGAAGCTAATGAGTGTATAAACTAGATAGCTTTTGCTAAAATCTCTAGAACAAGATTACTTTTAAGATAATTTAACATCCTTTTTCTTTGGATTTCTTTTACTACGGATCTTGCCTAATAGCATATGTTAAAGCTCTCCAGTGACTGGGTCAAGCGTTCTCAGTATGTTCTCCTATACCTTTCTTTTTTTTTTAACTTCTAAGCCTCTATGGTCTTTTTGTGGCATTTCAAGAGAAAGAAAATATTCTTATACATTTTTCTCAGACCTTAGTTCTGCTGTCAACCTGATTGGTGGATCAGTGTCCACTTGACCCTGCTGGAGAAAACATATGTCATAGATGTTTCTTTAAATATTGTCAAGATAGATGTTCTTGTACAGATTTCTTCTAGTACCGAAATGTCTCTCACATTATGAGTCCCAACCTTCAACCTTGTAAAAATTGGACTTTACCTCCACGTTACAAAACACTTCTTATTAGATCATTAACTAAACCCAGGAACTCAGCTCTCTGAAATGGTCAATTGCTCTCTTCAGAGTCACTGTATTCTGCAGGAATTATTTAACTTCACTCAGAAAACATGTTCACCATTAGGGCCCAATGGTTAGTTCTCTCTTTTTAAGATAAGTAATATTTGTACTCTCCTTTGAGTCCATGCCCTACCAAAATACTATTTCTTATGTATACACTACCACTGGAAACCCATCAAATCAGTTTAAATTTATTTCACAGGGTCTGAATGGATAACATATTTCCTCTTGATTCCCTCTTGGCTAACCAAGAGAGTCTATGCCAGAACATACATACCTTGGTGCAAATACATATATACAAGAATAGATCCAGCCGGATTTTTTAACGCATTTTTGAGATCTGGGTTTGGTTATCTAGTCCACTGGATGAACAGTCGTTTACCAAAGTCATAATAATTTGTTTTTCTGGCAAGTGCCTTTATCACAGTTGGTCAATGCATGCTGTCTAGATTCTTAAGTGTTTCTGCGTAACACTTTTACCTCACATGATACAAACACTTATTCTATAATATTTGGTTGGTGCAAAAGTAATTGTGGTTTTTCCCATTTGAAAATAATGGCAAAAACCACAATTACTTTTGCGTCAACCTTAGAAGGCCCAGAAGGAACTGACATTTATCCAGTCTAGAGGCAACATTTCCCAGATAATCTAATCAGTAGGAGCCTAACAATGTGAAGGACTTGAACATCAAAGATTATTGTCCCATGGTCTGACTTTGTCTGTCCTGATATCTATCAGCAGTGACCTAATTTCTACCACTAGGCTATGGTGTTCCTTCCCTGCTAAACATAAATAATTTCAGAGAATATCAATATCACATGAGGACTCTTCATGACCATAATGGAATGAGAAAAAATTAAGTGTACTGTGTAATTATACCTGAGCAGAGATACTATGCAACCACATGAATAACCAAATATCCCATCTTCAGCCAAGATGAGTGGCTGTTACTTTTTCTCCAATAACAATGCTAGCTATGCTCTATTTATTCAACCTTCTAGATAAAAAATTATTAAGATATCCAGTTACTGTATTGGCCCAGTGTTAAGAGGGCACACATGCACACACAAAATATACCTGTGTCTTGGAATCTTTCCCCAAATCACCTAAAATAAGTCCAACTTATTTTTTCTTCCTTTTTTTCTTTTTTTTTTTTTTTTGAGACAGAGCCTTGCTCTGTCGCCAGGCTGGAGTGCAGTGGCACGAGCTCAGCTCACTGCAACCTCCTTCTCCTCCTGGGTTCAAGCGATTCTCCTGCTTCAACCTCCTGAGTAGCTGGGACTACAGGCGTGTGCCACTACGCCCAGCTAATTTTTGTATTTTTAGTAGAGACAGAGTTTCACCATGTTGGTCAGGATGGTCTTGATTTCTTTTTTTTTTTTTTTTTTTTTTTTTTTTTTTTTTTTTTTTTTTTTTTTTTTTTTTTTTTTTTTTTTTTTTTTTTTTTTTTTTTTTTTTTTTTTTTTTTT
>PVKP010036743.1:0-22305 GCA_004027715.1 Plecturocebus donacophilus | reverse complement strand
AAAAAAAAAAAAAGTGACTACCATATGGTCCAGCAATCCTTATTCTGGGTATACACCCAATGGAGATGAAATCACAGCCTCATAAAGATATCTGCACTCTCATGTTCACTGTAGCATTATTCCCAATAGCCAAGATATGGAAAGAACTTAAATGCCCATCAATGGATGAACGGATTTAAAAATTTGGTGTGTGTGTGTGTGTGTGTGTGTGTGTGTGTGGTAGTAGTAGGAGGAGGAGGAGGAGGAGTTATACAGAACTAAATATTATTCAGTCTTAATAAAGGAGGTCTTGGCATTTGCCACATGGATTGACCTGTAGAACATCACACTCAGTTAAATAATCCAGAGAAAAAGAAAAAGATTTGATAATCGCATATATGGACTATATAAATTAGAGGCTCAAATAGACTGAGGAAGAGAATGAAACACTGGGGTTGGGAGAAGAAATGGGAGATGTAGGTCAAAGGATACAAAATAGCAGATATGTAGGATGAATGAGTATGGAGATCTAATGTACAGGAGGATAAAATTAATAAAATTGTACTATAAATTTTTGTTAAATAAGTAGAGATTCGATGCTATTGTCACACACTTAAACTGAGTAAAATGCTAATCTGCTTCACTATAGTAACCATTTTACTTTTTGTATCCCATAATATCATTTTGTAAACCTCAAATATACACAATAAATTTATTCAAAGTAGAATTTAAAAATCCATCACACTTCTGTATACTGACATTGAACATGTGGAAAGCAAAATTAAACACATGATACTATGTACAGTCACTTGAAAGAAAATGTAATACTAAGGTATAAATTAAAACATGGACCAAAAGTTGAGTGCAAATATTAAATATCAAAATATCTTTCTAAAATCTACACAATACAAAAATGTACCTGACATATCCATTTTCAAAGGAAGAACAGATTAGACATACATAGATGCATCTTAAAAACAGGGCTCAGTGAAGGATTAAGTATTGACAATGGGTACATGAATTGAAAACAAATGTCCACAAACAATAGAAACATGTATTAACACTCATACAGAGAAAAGGATACACATCAGATACATCACAATGATTGCCAGTGTAGACAAGAGAAATGAAACTGGGCCATGGAAATAAAGGAGAGTGAATGAGTAGACAAACAGGAGAGGGTCTTGAGCAATTAATCCAAGGAATATATGTCAGCCATCTATACTTGATGCCAAAACCACTCTACTGTATTCTCTCTTATAAAAACAGTATTTTTTCAGGGAAAAATTTTTAATCATTGACACTCTATAGAAATGCTGCTGTATGGAAGTGGCAATATAAATACTAGCTTTTACGGGCATTCTTGTATCAAAATTCTCTGTAGACAATGCTCCCATTTATTGCCTGCAGCAGAAACAGGCCACTCCCAGTGTCCTACACTTGGTAGGCTCCTGCTCCACCTTGAGCTTCTTAACAAAGAAGTACCCTAGGATTGGGACCATGCCCGGCAAACACCATCATTTTTGTGTGTGTGGCGTGCTGTTTTACTTTCTGTAGGGTGAGGTTCGTGGTCTTTTTGAGGGTGTTCAGCTGCTCAAAGTATTGGGTGAGTTAGAAAACACACTACCATGAGGTATATGTCCTGGAGGTGGTGATTTTGACGGCTTCATTTTGGAAAGAGTGTCATGGTCACCTACATACAATGCAGATCTTTTTATGTGCCCTTCTAAATATGTACATGCTCCAAGAAACACCAAATCCTCTTCTTTGTCTCCTGTGAGATAAAATTTTAAGACGAAAAATTGTCTCCAGGAATCAGTCCTTCCCCAAGTCCTTATTTAGAATGTCTGGTTCACCTGTGGGTCTGCCTGCCAACCCTACAGGACCTCATATCCCTCCCTTCCTCACCATGAGAAAACAGGCAGAGAGATACTCAGTCATCAGCTCCTCAAAATTTTATTGTTATCATTACTTATCCAATTCGGTTTCTCTATGTGGGGCTAATCCTGCCCACCCTCCTGGGAAGATCCTTCCCATGAGTCGAGGTCTTCGTCCTTCTGTGAGGATCCTTCCCATGGGTGGAGGTCTTCGTCCTTCTGTGAAGATCCTTCCCAGGGGTCGAGGTCTTCATCCTTCTGAGAAGATCCTTCACATGAGTCTAGGTCTTCGGCCTCTTGTAAACATCCTTCAGATGAGTCATCTAGGTCTTCATCCTCTTGTGAATATCTTTCCCATGAATCTAGGTCTTTGTCTTTCTGTGAAGATCCTTCACATGAATCTAGGTCTTTGTCTTCCTCCTCTTGGATTGGATCGATGGAGTTCTCTCGGGACTGGTCATTCTCTATTCGATTTGAATTTATTTTCTTATCCTTCCTGTAGTAAAACACTAATATTGTTGGATATTGTGACTTTTTGGTCTTTTTCAAATTTTGTTCAGATGCTAAAGCTCCATTCAGTGTCTCCTGTATCTGGTAAGAAAATAGGGAGAGGCCAGAAAGCCATTATTTTGGGTGAATAGGGTAGAGACTGGATAGCAATGAGGGCTTTGTGAGAAAGAAGGCAGGTTGAGAAAGGGGTTTGTGCCAGAGAAAACAAGGTGGAATCATAGGGTAGGGATCTATGGGGAAGAAGAAGAAGAAGAGCATGGATAGGGTCCTCTAACCATTTTGTAAGCTCTTTGCTATTTTGCAAACATTCCATGGGGGTTGAGGCTGTGAGAAACAATATGCCTAACCACATGAGCACAGGGCAGGCTAAGGCTCAACTAAAGGAACATCCCTATCACATCTTGCTTGGCAAAGCTCTAAGGAACACCACACTGATATTCCACCAGGAAAACGGCCAAACCACCTGATCGTAAGAACATCTCATAAATAACCTGCCAATCAGCAAACCAGATCCCTCCCACCCATGCCTGTAAGTACCCTAGCCTGTAAGCAGTGGTGGGCTCTGGCATTAAGCTGGTCCCCGACTCCCACAGGTGTCTGCAATATACCTGTGTTGCTGTTTGAGCCACCCCCTCTCTGTGTGTTTTTCTTTCACTCTCACCTTCTTTTCAAAACCTAATGTTTTGGTGCCAAAACCCAGAATGGTGATTGGATTCTAATGCGTAAGTTTTCTCTTGCAACCTGGAAAGCAGCAAGCAGCACAAACTAGACCCAGGCCTGCTTCCAGATCCTGAGTGGACTCCCTATTCCCCATCCCATTCCCCTTATTTCTCTCATCTTCTCCAGCCTGGGCTAAACTCCAGATATTGATCAACCTTTCTGTCTTATTTTTCCTTCCTTCCCCTTTGCAGGCAGCTGCAACAAGGATCACCCCCATTGCCGGACATCACATCCAACACTGGGCTTCAGTTAGTGGGTGAGTCTCTCTCTTCCTCCTTTCCGGATTCCTTTCCCTTTCTGCTGGTTTTCCAAAAAGTTTCAGTGCCTGGTGAGAGGTCTCCCCAGTCACCAGGTAATCACAGCCTGGCTTCTTAGGGGACACCCTCAGAACGCTTGCCACTCTGGCCACTCCGGGGGACCGTGAATAGCTACGGGGCTGCCCTGACTCTCCAGATCTCTTCTCCCAGGAGGAATTGGATACTCACTTCCCTTTGGGATATTCACTTCTCTCGGGAGTACTCAGTCCCCTCTGGGGTATTAATTCCCTCCCAGGGCACTCACTTTCCTCAGGGATATTTGCTCACCTCTAAGAGTAATCACTCCTCTCTTCCAAAAACACCAAACATTCAATTTCCAAATTCAACATAATCTAAAAAGCTTTCTCCAACGCAATGAGAAATGATCTGAAGTGCTTTGCTTATCTCCATTCACAGCTCTCTCTCTCTTTCTGCCAATCCTGTTCACCTTTTCAAATCTTCCTCCTCCAGGAGAAATCCCCAAGAATGCCTCCTCTGCATTTCAACCTGGCCAACAAACCCCTTCCTCAGCCTCCTGCCCACCACCATTCCCTCCACCTTCTACTTCGGCTCTGGCTCCTCCAACCCCTTACTATTGCCCTCCATCCCCACTGCCTTCTCCAACTCAAACGCAGTCTCACGCCCAACCCCTTTTTGCCAAAAACCAGTCACATGCCCAAAGGCCTTCCAAGGTCCTTCCCTTGTGGGAGGCTGCAAGGGCTGAAGACCTAACCTGAGTTCAATTTCCTCTCTCTAGCTGACTTCTCCCATATTGAAAGGAAACTTGGCTCCTTTTCTGTGGATCCTACCTCCTTCCAAAAGGAATTTCTGTACTTCCCAAAATCTTATGACCTTATCTGCATGACATATATGTCACTCTCTACCCTCACCCTGGAGGACACGCAGGCCCATGAGAACACCTTCCACCAACAAGATGCTGCTCATAACCCAAGAGAGACCCTAGCTGTCCCCAGAACTGATCCCAATTGGAATGATCAGCAACTTCCATAGACAGACAGGAACAAGGCCATACAATATCCTGCCTTCTAGCTGGCATAAATAAAGCCACCCTTGCCCTTTTCCTCTTCTGTCTTTCAAAGGTCACAACTAAATTTGCCACCATAAGCCCTAATACAAATAAGGGCAAAATCTACCTCTATTTATACTTTCTCTCTCAGCCAGTGCCAGACATTTGAAAAAAGCTTAGAAAACTGGAGGGTGGCCCTCAAACCTACTAAAAAGACTTAATCAAAGTGGCCTTTAAGGCCTTTAAGATTAAAGAGGAAGAACCGAAAACCCCAAACCTAAAAAGGGACCAGGCTAAATCCCAAATGCTGGTAGCTGCCACTCAATGTGGTTCCCAAGGCTCCCTCAACTTGGCACCAGTCACCTCCAGGAGCCTGTTATAAGTGCAGCCAACAGGAACACTGGGCAAAAACCTGCCCTAATCCCAGGACACTCTGGAAAGCTTGCTCCATCTGTGGTATCAAGGAACACTGGAAGTCAAACATTGCTCAGTGAAACTCTTCATCCTGCTTCACCAGCTCTAAGTGAAGACTGGCAGGGAGTCCACCGCCCCCACGGCCATCACCACCTCAGAACCCAGGGCAGTGCTGTCAGTCTCTGCTAAGCCCATGTCTTTCCTATTGGACATTCAATAAGAAAACTAGTTACTCAGTTTTACCAGAATATTCTAGACCACTTTTCAGTTCTTCTATGTCTATTGTGAGATTCAATGGAATCCCCTCTAGGCACAGACTGGTCTTTTACTATACAAACGATTCAACACCCCACTTTACTCACCCTTTCCTGGTTACCCCGCAGTGTCCTACCCCTTTCTTGGAGTGGGACATGTTAAGTAAATTCCAGGCCTCCATGTGATGTGGCTCCTACAATTCTACCCCTTTTATTTTACTCTGCTGCTCAAATGCTCTTCTCCCTCTCATCCTCACTTCCCACTCTTCTCCCTCTCATCCTCATTATCCACCTGTTCCCTTCTGTTAATTCTAAACTTTGGAACGTTTCTAAACTCACAATAGCCATACACCACAACCCAATTAAAATAACCCTTCAAAACCCCTCCATTTTCCTTCATCAGTGTCAATATCCCTTTAATCCAGCCGGCTTCGGGGTCCTCAAACCTATTATCTGTAAACTTTTACAAGCTCAAATTCTCAAGCCTGTCAACTCTCTCCACAACACCCCTATTCTGGCTTTCTAAAAGACAGGCTCGTCTTATCCTTTGGTCCAGTATCTCCCAGTTGTTAACCAGGCAGTGGTACCGATCCATCTAGTGTTCTGCAACCCATATGCTGTACTCTCCCATATTCCCCCATCTACCACACACTCCTCTGTATTGCAACTAAAAGACACCCGTATCGCTATTCCCTTAAATCCGGCTTACCAAAGTCTTTTTGCTTTAACTTGGTAAAATCCTAATACTCATATGTCCGCCTGACTAACATGGACTGTACTCTCACAGGGGTGCCAGGATATCCCCCACCTATTCAGACAGGTCCTCGTCCAGGACCTAGCTGAACTTCCCTTTGCTCCTAGCACCCTCCTCCAATACATCAATGACCTCCTTCTCTGTAGTCCCTCCCTTAACCTGTCCATCCAACACACCACTCAGATTTTAGGTTTTAAACTTCCTCCATAATTGAGAATATTGGGCCTAACCCACAAAAGCTCAGGTAGCCCAAACCCAAGTTACTTATCTTGAGTTTGTCTTAACCCCTAATTCTCGAGCCATCCCAACCCAATGAAAGGAGCTACTTTGGGACATGCTCCTTCCCCGCACAAAAAAGTACCTCCTGTCCTTCTTGGGCCTTATGGGAGATTTCTGGCTGTGAATTCCCAACTTTGACTTGCAGGCCAAGCCACTCTACACAGCCTCACATGGGCCGTCCTAAAACCCCTAAATCCAGCTTGTCCCATCAACTCCCACTTAAAAAAAAAAAAAGCTAAAAAATGCCCTTTTAATGGCCCTGGCAGTGGGACTGCCCAACCTCACCAAGCCCTTTATTTCGTATGTACATTCTGACCAAGGCCTTGGTCTTGGACTACTCTGCCAAAGATACAGCAATGCCCCTACAATCTGTTGCAAACCTCTCAAGACAACTGGACTCTGTCATCCAAGGCTGGTCACTCTGACTAAAAATCTTGGGTGTGGTCACATTGCTGGCCTCAGCAATTACTGCCAACACATTACTACTTTGCTGCCAACACATTACTACTGCACATTGCTGCCAACACATTACTACTGCATCTTCCCATAACCTGCAGGACCTCATAAACCATCAATCCCCTATATCCCTCCCACCATCCCACTTATAGCAGGTACATACCGTATTCATGGGGAGCCCTCTAATCGCCTTCCAGAGACAGAAAACTTTCAACCCAGCCACACTCCTCCCTGTAAATACTTCCCACTATAAGCTCTCTCACTCTTGCCTGGACCTCTTAGACTCCTTCTCCTCCCTCTTCCAACACATTTCAGAAGCCCCTTTGCTGGGAACACATACACAGTTAATTAATGGAAGCTCTTTTAGGGAGCCATGTCCAGCAGCTGGTTATTCCATCATTGCTGAAGATAATCTCCTAGAATCCAGGGCTCTCCCACCGCATCTTACTTCTCAACAGGCAAAGCTAGTTGCCCTAACCAGGGCCCTCACCCTAGCAAAGGGAAAGAGGGTCAACATTACACCAATTCTACACTCTCATCCTACACTCTCATGCCTTAATCTGCCTACACTCACATCACTTAATCACATCCTACACTCTCACACTTAATCTCACCTACACTTAATCTCACCTACACTTAATCTCACACTTAATCTCACCTACACTTAATCACATCCTACACTCTCATGCCTTAATCTGCCAGGAAAAGTGTTTTCAGACTACAGAAGGAACTCCCGTAAAAAATGGCAAATTTATACATAAGCTGCTGGAGGTGGCTAAACTACCACTAAAGGCCACCATTATCCATTGCAAGGGGCACCAAAAAGTTACAGAAGCCATAACCGAGAGAAACTTTTCAGTGTTTGGCAGCCTGGCCGGCAGCCATTAAGACCCCATCATTATTGCCCATTTTTCCCAGCATACACCCTGTATATACCCAGGAGGGGCAAACTCCACTTGCCTGGGCTGGCACCATTCAGGGAAAAATGGTTCTATCTCAATGAAGAAAGTGTCTTGGCCAAGTTTTAAGAAACCTTCTGTCGTTTTATATGTGCACAACCGTTTCCATGCCGGTTACTACCCCTACTCCAGCTTTTAAAAACTTATATACATTCTTCCACCATGTCTGCCAGTCTCAAAGATATTACTAAGGTGTGTTCCCTTTGCATGTAAACTTCCTCTGAAGAAGCTATCAAACCACCTCCTTTCCCACACACAAGGCCTGAGGACACCTACCAAGGCAGGACTAGCAAATCGCCTTCACCCACATGGCCCCCATAAAATGATTCTATACCTTTAGACAATAATAGATACATTCTCTGGATAGATAAAAGCTTTTCCTACCACCACCGAAAAGGCACACACCATCGCTTCTATTCTCTTCACCCATATTATCCACCAGTTCCAACCCCTCTTGCATCCAGTCAGACAATGGGCCAGCATTTGTTTCACAGTTTAACCAACAGTTGGCAAAGTCTCTAAACATTAGATGGGCTTTCGATATTCCTCGCCACCCCAATCTTCAGGAAATTTAAACAAGAACAAAAATGCAAACAAACAAACAAGAACGACAAATAACCAAACTCTCCCTAAAGGTTAAAACGGCCTGGACTTCACTTCTGCCATTGGTCCTCATGAGTTTATGAGTCATTTTCCAAAAGCCACTCAGCCTAAGCCCATTTAAACTCATGTATAAATGCCCCTTTATCCACCAGAATCTCCCTGTAATTCCTCCCCCTTCTATACGGAATACTTGGCCAGCATTACACCTTACCCAACTTCTAATAAGACAGTACGCACATGCTTACTTTCCCTAGCCTAAAAGTCCGTCTTCAAAACACTCCTCCCTGTTCTTACAACAGGGGACTGGGGCTCAATCGCAGACTCTTCCTCCTCCTCTCTCCAACTTAAGTGGACAGGTTGTCACCAGCTTATCCTAACTACTCCCACAGCAACAAAGCTAGCCTCCTTTTACACTGAATATACCATTCCAAACTGAAAAGTGCACCAGAGCCACATCTAGAAACTTCCTCACCCCCAAATTATTCTCCCTCCCTCATAGGACCAACATCACTGCATTCCAGAAGTTGCCAATCTGGAGTTGCCTCCAATTTCAAACCTTTTATCTCAAACTTTGTTTCAGATCTTCCCTGATTTTCCTTCCCCATGTCCCTGGATAGTCCATGCCAATTTCTCACACTAATCCAGGAGGTATGACTGCAGGGCACCTTCCAAAACTTCACTCCTACTCAAATCTCCTTTTTCTCCTTTTGTCTTCTTTGTCTGTGGGATATTCTGAGTCCCCACCCCCAATCTCTGTCAGTGGAGGCCCTCAGCCTCACACACTGGGTCTTAAATCAGTCACACTCCCATCTTTCTTCCAATTGTTAAATGTGTTTGTCCACAGACATCGAACAGCCCACAGCCCTTCCTGTCAACCTGGCCACATAAACCCAGGCCACAGTAAACCTGCATCTCACCTACTCGGCCAATTCATCCCCAAAAACTGTTTATAATCTTGCTTGGCTAAACACCTCCCCTACCAATCCATCAAATCCACCCACGCTGTCACACAGGGCTGACACACTCCTTCACCTCACAGCCTCTTAGCTAAACAGGTTACAAGTCGGACACCACAAAACACCTCTTACCAACCCCTCCCCTCTCTGCCATCCCTACTCTCCATGTATCCAACTCAAGGGCGCTCCCTGGAAAAAAATGCACAAACAATTCCCTCAACTGCAACCTTTATCCTTCTGCCCTGTCAGGACCACAATGGCTGTTAGTTGCAAAAACCCACTTATCTCTCTCTCTCCAAAACCAAGCAGCCTTCACCACCTCCCCCACCAACGTTCTCTATCGGGCCCTCCCAGAGGCTACCCTTGCTGGCAGCTATTCAATTTGGAAAAACGTAGAAGTTAAAACAAAAGGTTTGTCCAGAATTCAAGCCCCCGTTCTCATGGCTTGCCACCATAACCTACAACTTTTGTCTGTCTACCCCCAACCCAGTGTCTTCTTCCTTTGCGGCACAAGCTCCCATCTCTGCCTACAGGCCAGTTGGTCAGGAACACGCACCATGGTGTTTCAATCTAAACATTAACATGTTGCTGAGTAGCCAGACCATCCAGACTTCTTTAGTAGCTTCTGTCTCATCTTCCTCTACACACATTAAGCAGCCTCTACATCTCACTCCAGAGTTAGCGGGACTAAACATCTCTGCTGCACTCAGCACTGGGATAGCAGGCTGCCCCTTTCTTAGGGCCTTAATCTTCCTCTTCCTAATGCTAACAATTGGCCCATGTATACATATCTTCATATCCCGCTTTATCTCCTGAAAGCTAAACTCTCTTGTCTAGGCAGCCACCCAGAAACACAACTATACCATCCTTGTCCTCTGCCAAGTGTGGTACCAGTGCCTCCAGGAAAACGACTCTCAAGTCAAACACCCACTGCTGCAAAATCCAAACCCTGATTACTGCACCCCTACTCATCAGGAAGTAGCCAGATAATCAGCAATTCCCCTCTTCCTTTTATGCCAAAGTCAAAGGCAACAATGTGAGTCCAAACCACCATTTTGTAAGCACTCTGCTCTTTTGTAGACATTGGTCAAAGAGAAACATTCCATGGGGGTTCAGGCCATGAGAAAAATCTTGCCTAAACACCTTAACACAAGGACGACTGAGTGTTTACATGCAGGTAGTTGTTGTCAGTGTTTACATGCAGGATACTACAATCTAAGACCAACATGTGCAACACTGTGGGTATGACTTATCACTGGGAATTACGTCCAGTGCAAAAAAAAAAAAAAAAGGCATTTGGATTGGAAGAGGAGAAGTACAACTATCTTCTGTCAAAGACTACATGAGAGTCTATGTAGAAAAGTCAATCTTAAAAAAAAGGCTTCAACAATCATTGAGATTAGCAAGATTGCCCAACTAATGAAGCACTCCTATCATATCTTGCTGGACAAAGTTCTAAGAAACACCACGATGACATCCCACTGGATAAAGAGACCAACAGCCTGATCATAAAAACATCTTATCAATATCCTGCCAGGTAGCAAGCCATACTGCCCAGACCCCTCCCACCCATACCTGTAAGCACTGGAGCCTGTAAGTAGCGGTACGCTCCAGCATGAAGGTGGTCCCCCACTTCCACAGGTGTCTGGAATATACCTGTGTTACTGTTTGAGCCACCCCCTCTCTGTATGTCTATCTTTCACCCTCGCCTTGCCTTCAAAACCTAGCAGTCTTACCTTGTCACTTCTTTTGTTGTTGGATATACTTTTCATCTTGGTGCTTGAAGTTGGCTGTTTCATGACTATGGCTGTTTAAAGAATGTCTAAACTAGGCTCTTCAAGAGTGCAGACATCCACAGCTATATTGAAGCTTGCCAGTGTGTTGTCCCAGAGCTCTGGCCCTCCCTATATATACCCTCCTGGTGACAAGGCAAAGCCACACCCTTGAGCTTTGTTTGATCATATAGGCAGTGTCCCAGCCAGCGGCAGTCCTCGGATGGCTTTGACATCACAAAGTACCACCCCTGACAACTTCCTGGGTGGGGGGGGATGGGGGGAGGGGAGGATGAAAGAGTTGTAGAGAAAACCAAATGCTGTTGTTGTTTCAGCATCCCCTGAAGATGGGTCCCAAACCGATCTACCGCCACTTCTCACTTCTCCTTGTTTAATGTTCACATGGAAGTGAGAGAATGATTCCTTCAAGCCTTCCCCATAGTCATTCCTATTAAGTGATTCATTTCCTTGTCTTCCAGCCCTCATCATATACTAGTATTTTGGATGTCTCATCTCAAATCCCTCCAATCTAATGTGGCCCATTTAAAAGTTACCTTTTCTCTGCATTCTTCCCAACATATATTATGTTTCATCATTTTATTAAAGCCATTGTAACAGTGTGAAGAGATATTTCACTTTAGTTGTAATTTGCAATTCCCTAATCATTGGTAATTCTATTTATTTAATGTACGGATTTTCCATTTGTATGCCTTTTACAAAATATCTGTTCAGGATCTTTGCTCACTTTTTAATGGCATTATTTGTTTTCTTGCTATTAAGTTTTTTGAGTTTCATATATGTTTTGGGTATTAACCCCTTATCAGATGTATGGTTTGCAAATACTTCTTCCATTCTGTGGGTTGTTAATTGTCTTTCTTTGCTTTGCAGAAGCATTTCCATTTAATGCCATTCTAGTGGTCTACTTTTGTTTTCATTGCTTATGTTTTCAGGATTATATCCAAATAATCATTGCCAAGAGCAATGGCATAGAGCTATTTCCTTATGCTTTTTTATAAGTAGTCTTAGAGTTTCATGTATTCTGTTTAAGAATTCATTTTTTATGGCTGCATAGTATTCTATGGTGTGTGTATGTACTTCATTTTTTCTTTGTCCGTCTATCATTGATGGGGCATTTATGTTGATTTCATGTATTTGATGTTGTGAATTATGCTGCAATGAAAATACACATTTGTGCCTTTATAATAGAGTGAGTGATATTCCTTTGGGTATATACCCAATAATAAGAATGCTGGATTGGATGGTATTTCTGTCTTTCTGTCTTTGATTCATATACTTTGCAGGGACATAGATAGAGCTGGAGGCAATTATTCTTAGCAAACTAAAGCAGGAACAGTAAACCAAACACAACGTGTTCTCATCTATAATCAGGAGCCAAAGAATGAGAACATATGGACACATAGAGGGGAACAAAGCTCACTGGAGTCTAACGGGGTGTGGAAGGTAAGAGAAGAGAGAGGATCAGGAAAACTAACTAACTAATGGATACTAGGCTTAATGCCTGGGTGATAAAAATCTGTATAACTATCCCCCATGACACATGTTTACCTATGTAACAAATATGCACATTCTGCACATGCGACCCTGAACTTCTAATAAAAGTTTAAAAAGTCTTCAATTCATTTTTTATTTAGTTTTGGATATGGTGGGATAAAAAGGTGTAATTTCATCATGCTGCCTTTGTGTATCCAGCTTTCTCAGTACCATTGATCGAAGAGGCTCTTCTTCCCCCATTGTGTGTTCTTGGTACTTGTATCAAAATCAGTTGACCATAAATAGTTTAGTTTATTTTTGGGTTTTCTATTTTGTTCCATTTCTCTCTCTGTCTGTCTGTCTTTGTAACAGGACCGTATGGCAGTGATTACTGTAGCTTTATAATATATTTTTAAGTAAAGGTGTGTGATGCCTTTGGCATTGCTCTTTTTCTCAAGAAGATTTTGGCTATGTAGAGTCTCTTTTGCTCCCATTGTAATTGAAGTATTTTTGATGGCAGCAGCGGCCCATCTAGAGTGGCCATTGCCAAGATGCCACAGCAGCAGGGAGGTGCAGCCAGGGCTATACACTCCACTGAGCAGGCAGGAGCCCTGTCCCCATGGGCCTAGACCTCTTACTTCACAGAGCAGGCAGGAGCTTCACTGCAGCTCCCGATTTGGGTGTCTGTGTGTTATTGGGAGCCTGGGAGGGTCTGCTACCCAGCACACTCAGAAGTGCCTTCTCTCGCTGATGGCTTCTCCCCATTGCCGGCGACTGCTCCAGTATCAGAGGTGTGGGTGAGGATGCATACTCCACAGAGCCTGCAGGAGCTGGGGACAAGTGGAAGCCCCACCCCTTTCAAGTTGGCTGGGTGAGATGTACCCGGATGCAGCTTCAGCCATCCAAGCCTGGCTGCAGACCCAGGATTCTCTGTACTCTTGGGGACCTGGGAAGGTCTCCTTACCCCTCACCGGCTCACAAGTGCCTGTTCTTGGTGCCTGGCCTCTCCTCACCATGAGAGCCCACCGTGATCTTGGAACAATGTTAGAGCTGAGCTCAGATGCTCTTGCAGCCTGGCTGGGTGAGCGCATGCTTGGGGAAGTGCTGACACTTTAGGCCCCTTTGACTTTTTCCCCCTCTGGATTTTCGGCCTTGATGAATATAGGAGGGATGCTGAGGCAGCAGGGGAGTGGCAGCACAGTGCTGGCCTTTAGGTACCAGTTGGAATGAACAGTCTGGGTACCATGAATGGTGGTGGGAGGCCTGCATGGAAGAGGACAGGTCTCCAGTGAAGTCCCACCTTCAGGCTAGGAAAGTCCTGTAGCCCGTGGGCTCCTCTGCCAGTTCTGTAGACCTGAGGGGTAATGTAAGTTGTTTTTTCTGAGCCCGCCCATGGTTCTCCATGGACAAAAGTATGCACTTTCTCTCTCTGAAGACCATGAAAACCCCAGACTTAGCCAGAGCAGAGCACAAATCAAGGCAACCAGCTGGAAAGAGGAGCTACCTTCTTCAGGCCCTTCTATCTGCTGAGAGCTGCAGACGTTCGGATGACATGCTTGCAGAGAGGAGCCACCCTCTCGAAGGCCTCTTCTCTGCTGGTAGCAGCAGATGTTGGGACAATCAGCTGCAGAGAGGTGCTACCCTTTCAAGGGCCTCCTCTCTGCTGAGAGCTGAATACACCTCAGGATCTCCACTGGTAGAGAGGATCCACACACTCCAGGCCTCCTCTCTGCTGAAAGCTGCAGAGATATCAGGATGACCTGACTGTAGAGGGGAGCTATTCATTGCAGGTCTTCTCTGAGTTGTTCTAACACTGAGTAAAGCTCCTCTTCATCTTGCTCACCCTCTACTTAGATGGATACCTCATTCTTCCTGAACACAGGACAAGAGTTTGGGTAAAGGTGCCCCTGGCCACAGAGGTTTTCAGCCAGAAAAGCAATACCCAAAAAATTTTAAAACATTTCTCTTTCATTCATGTTAAAAATAGCATTGGCATTTTTACAGGGATTACAGTGAGACTTTAGATTGCTTTGAGTAATATGGACATGTTCATAGTATTTATGGACATGAAAAAGTTTTCTATTTATTTGTGTCTTTTAAATTTCTTGTATCATTGTTTAACAGTTACCCAGCTATTTTACCTCTTTAGTGAAATTTACATCTATTTAATTTTTTGTTACTACTCTAAATCATATTGTTTTATAATATTTTTGAGATTCTTTGTTACTAATACATAGAAATATTACTAATTTTTAATGTTGATTTTGTATTCTGAAACTTTACTCAATGCATTTATCAATTGTAATAGGTTTCTTGTAAAGTCTTTCAGGTTTATTTATGTAAGATTATGTCATCAGCAAATACAGAAAATTTCACTTCCACCATGTGAGGATAGAGCAAGACCTTCATCAGATCCTGATGAATTGACCTTTAACTTCCTAGCCTCCAGAAATGTGGGAGAAATATTTTTGTACTTATAAATTACTCCATCTTAGATATTCAGTTGTATCACCACAAAACAGACTAAGGCTGACTGGTATATTAATTATTGTAATTACTATTCATGTTATTATTATTGTGTATCTACAAAGTGAAGTACTATAATCGGTGGACATATAAAAGGAGTAAAAATCTTAGCAGATGAAAAATTTAGACAATTAATTCAACAATTTTCTTAGTTACCTGTGTCTGCACTTGGTACTCTTCTAGATACTGGGGATCTGTTAGATGGAAAAAAGATAAAGTTCCTGCCATAAGGAAACTTGAATTTATTAGCTGTAGAACGTCTTCCCTGCAGATCCCTTCAATGAGGAAATCCCAAAAACAACTGACAATGACGTGATAGTGTGATGACTATAATGTGAGGCCAAAGCACATAGAGGAGGAATTTAAAGGGAAGGGACATGTAACCTGGTTTTGTGAGAACAAAACTATAGAAAAATTCTTGGAGGTGGTAATGTCTGTGCCAAGCCTAGAAAGACTTACTTGTTGATTTTTAAATTTTTTGCATAATACCTGTTAGGTGCCTGAAATTGTTCTAAGTGTGTTACAAATAAGTTACCATTAATTTAATTTAATTATCCTGATAATTCTATGAGGTAGGGAAAGTGAAGCACATAGGGGGCTATAGTACTTGCCGCAGATCACAAAAGTAGACTGTGGTAACAAAGTGCATGCCATTAACTTCAATGTTCTTTGCTGCTTCTCCCTCCTATAATGTTTCTGTAAGCTGTGTTGGGGTGAGCTGGAGGTCAAAGGAATGGGGTGTAGGAGAAGTCATTACTCCATAAAAGTCTTTAAAACTATTTGCTTTACTGGAGTAATGGAAAGAACCTAGTAGAAAGATCAAGAAAGAAAATGGAGGGTAATTATGAATATACTAGAAAGCCAGGTGAGAGATTTTGGTATTTATGATAGTGTGTTCACAGTTGGCACTCATCTAGTGTTATATGACTACACAAAATAATGCATTATTGTTAAGGTAGAAGTATTAATATATTTTACTGACTCTGAGATACAGATCAAAGAACATGGTTATGTTTACAAAGGATATGCATTGCCTGTTTAATCCAGCAATAGCTACATTTAGATTCCCTCTCATGTGTTTCATAATTAATTTAATTACAATTTTAGTAATGGATATCTATGGTTAAGTTATCTCTCCTGTAAGTAGCTATACGTGATATTCTTTTTAAGAATGCCTAGCTTACTAAGGTAAAGTGAGATTGCCAAAGGGTAATCCAAATGATAAAAATATAGCTATACGTCCAGGAAAAAGATCTAATTCTAGTTTTTATTTCATCCCATGTGTAGATTTTTGTTTTCCCAGTGTACACAACTGATCTGAACTAGGTTCTCAGTTAAGTATTTGTATTAGCGCATTTTATCACTCCCATAAAGATACTACCTTGGCCTGGCTAATTTATAAACAGAGGATATTTTATTCACTCACAGTTCTGCATGGCTGGCAAAGCCTCAGAAATTTTATAATTTTATAAAGAATGCAGCAGCCTTCTGCCTGCACATTCAGGTACTTTGACACATCCTCTAAAATCTAGGTGGATGTTCCCAAACCTCAATTCTTGACTTTTGTGCACCACAAGCCCAACACCAACAATGTGGAAGCCACCCTTTTAGCCACAACTGGTGCCGAAGCAACTGGAATGCACGTTGCCATGTCCAGAGGCTACAGAGAGCAGCAGGGGTTCTGAGCCCAGTGAAACTTACTTTTTTCTTCTAGACTTCCTGGTCTGTGATAGGAGGGGCTGCACCAAGATCTCAGACATGCCCCAGAAACATTTACCCCATTAACTTCGTGATTAACATTTGGCTTCTCATTGTTTATGCACATTTTTGTAGTGTGCTAAATTTCTCCACCAAAAATTATGTTTTCTCTTTATCACATCATCAGGCTGCAAATTTTTCAAACTTTTGTGCTCTGCTTCCCTTTCAAATGTATGTTCCAATAGCAAACCATCCCTTTGTGAATGCATATAACTGAATGCTTTCAGAATAATCCAGGTTACATCTTGAATGCCTTGCTGCTTATAAATTTCCCCCACCAGATATTCTAAATCATCTGTCTCAAGTTCAAATCATTCCATTTATATAACACTCTCAAAATAACAAAATTATATAGGCTGAGAATAGTGGTCACTAGGGATTATGAATTTGAGAGGACAGTTGGGTGTGGGTATCAAAGGAAAAATGAGAGATCCTTGTGTTGATGAAACACTTCTGTATTATTATTATGGTGATTGTCCCTTGAATGTAGACATACGATAAAACTGAATATAACTAAACACACACACAGACACACATAAATGAGCACATGTAAAATTGGTGAAATCTGAATAGATGGATTGTATTAATGCCAGTTTATTTGTTGTGATGTACTATACTTTTGCAAGAATTTATCATCGGAGGAAACTGAATAAAAGAAACAGTGTGGTATCTCTCCATATTATTTCTTTCAATAGCATGCTTACAGATACATTAAAAGATGTCCAACATCATTAGTCATAAGATAAATGCCTATTAAAACCACTATATTACTTTACACTTGTTAAAAGTTGAAGACAAAAGAACCCTAGTACACTGTTGTTGGAAACGTAGATTGGTATAACCATTACATAAAACAGTATGGAGGTTTCTAAAGAAATTAAAATATAACTACCATATGATCCAGTAATCCTTCATCAGGGTATATACTCAAAGTAGATAAAATCACAGCCTCATAAAAATGTCTGCATGCTCATGTTCATGCTCATTCACAATAGCAGGGATATTGAAACAACTTAAATGCCCATCAATGGATGAATAGATTTTAAAATGTGGTGTGTGTGTGTGTGTGTGTGTGTGTGTGTGTGTGTGTGTGTGTGTTATATAGCTATAAGAGAACTAAGTGTTATTTCGCCTTAAGAAAAAGATCTTGGCATTTGCCACAATATGAACAAACCTGGAGGACATCAACACTAAGTTAAACAATCCAGACAGAAAAAAAAAATATTTTGATGATCTTATGTGTGGACTACATAAATAGGGGGCTAAAACAGACAGAGGTAGAGAATAAAACATTGGGGTTAGGAGAAGAAATGGGGAGATGTAGGTCAAAGGATACAAAATAGCAGATATGTAGGATGAACAAGTGTAGATATCTATATGTATGGGGGACTAAAGCTGATGAAATTGTGTCATGAATTTTATGAAATAAGTATATTTTAGCTGCTATTGGCACACACTTAGAAACTCAGGAGATATGCTAATCTACTTTACCATAGTAACCATTTTAGTATATGTATCCCATAATATCATGTTGTAAACCTCAAATATATACGATAAAATTTCTTAAAAATAGAAATAAAAAAGTCTATCACACTTCTATATACCAACATTGAACATGTGGATGTCAAAATTAAACACATGATACTATATACAGTCACTTGAAAGAAAATGTAATACTGAGGTATAAATTAAAACATGGACCAGAAGGTGAGTGCAAATATTAAATATCAAAATATCTTTCTAAAATCTACACAATACAAAAATGTACCTGACTTATCCATTTTCAAAGGAAGAACAGATTAGACATACATAGATGCATCCAAAAACAGGGCTCAGTGAAGGATTAAGTATTGACAATGGGTACATGAATTGAAAACAAGTGTCCACAAACAATAGAAACATGTATTATCACTCATACAGAGAAAAGGATACACATCGAGTGCATCACAATGATTGCCAGTGTAGACAAGAGAAATGAAACTGGGCCATGGAAATAAAGGAGAGTGAATGAGTAAACCAACAGGAGAGGACCTTGAGCAATTAACCCAAGGAATATACGTCAGCCGTCTACACTTGATGCCAAAACCACTCTACTGTATTCCCTCCAATAAGAACAGTGTTTTTTTCATAGGAAAGATTCTTAATCATTGAATTCTGTAGCCATGCTGGTGTATGGAAGTGGTAATAAAAATATCAATTTTTACTTGTATGATTGTGTTCAAGTTCTCTGTAGACTATGCTTTTGTTTATTGCCTGCAGTAAGCAATGGCCACTCCCAGTGTCCCACATTTGGTAAGCTACTGCTCCACCTACACTTTCTTAACAAATGACCGAGTATTGGGACCACAGCTTCCAAACACCATCATTTTAGTGTCTGTGGCCTGCTGTCTTACCTTACGTAGGTTGAGGACTTTGGTCCTTTTGGTCCTTTCAGGTGCTCACAGCATTGGGTGAGTTACAACCCACAGCACTATGAGGTATACAGCCTGGAGGTGGTGATTTTGATGTCTTCATTTTGGAAAGAATGTCACTGTCATCTATACACAATGCAGATCTTTTTATTTTATTTTATTTGTTATTATTTTGGAGAGAGAGTCTCACTCTATCCCCCAAGCTGGAGCGCAGTCGTGTGATCTCAGCTCACTGCAACTTCCACCTCACAGATTCAAGTGATTCTCCTGCCTCAGCCTCCTGAGTAGCTGGGATTACAGGTGCCTGCCACCACGCCTGGCTAAGTTTTATAATTTTTTAAGTAGAGAGAAGGTTTCACCATATTGGCCAGGCTGTTCTCAAACGCCCGACCTCAGGCGATCCTCCCGCCTTGGCATCTCAACGTGCTTGGATTACAGGTGTGATCCACTGCATCCAGCCAATACAGAACTTTTTATATGCCCCTATACACATTCATATGCTCCACGAAATACCAAGTCCTTTTCTTCCTCTCCTGTGAGACAAAATTTTAGGAAGAAAAATTTTCTCCAAGAATCAGACCTCTTCTAGTCCTTATTTACAATGTCTGGTTGTTAACCTGTGGGTCTGCCAGCCAAACCTACAGAACCTTACACCCCTCCCTTCCCAAATGCCTACTTCTCCCCTTCCCGTTTTCCCCATCACCAGAAAGCAGGCAGAGATATACACAGTCATCAGCTCCTCACACTTGATTTTATTATAATCATCACCATCGGTGGTGATGATTTGTCCAATTTGGCTTCTGCATGTGTGACTAATACTCCCCACACTCCTGTGAACATCCTTCAGATGAGTCGTCTAGGTCTTCATCCTCCTGTGAAGATCCTTCCCATAAGTCTAGGTCTCCGTCCTTCTTCTCTTGGACTGGATTAGTGGACTTCTCTTTGGACTGGTCATTCTCCAGTTGATTTGAATTTATTTTCTCATCTTTCTTGCAGGAACACTCTAATATTGTTAAATATTTTGAAGATTGCAGAGTACAATAAAATCATCGTGGATGCCTTATATAGCACTAGCGGAAACTGAGTTTAAGTCAACTGAAAGTCTCTAAAGAAGTATCTTCTTGCTCGTAAACTTGGTACAAGTTGACTACAAAAAAAAAATCCTTTACCTTTGGAGTTTACCTAAAAGTTTCTGAATGTTATAATTTTTGTGGCCTCTTTGAATAATTATATTTTAAAATAGTAAATAGTTCAATAAATGGTTTGCATATTAAAAAAATTTTTTTGATTTTTTGGTCTTCTTCAAACTTTGTTGAGAAGCTAAGACTGTTTTCACTGTCTCTTCCTTCTGCTAAGAAAACAGGGGGAGGCCAGAAAGCCATTATTTTGGGTGAATAGGGTAGAGACTGGATAGCAGGGAGGGCTTTGTGAGAAAGAAGGCAGTTTGAGAAAGGGGTTTGTTTGTGCCAGAGAAAATGAGGTGAAACCATAGGATAGGGATCTACGGGGAAGAAGAAGAGGAGCATGGATAGGGTCATCTGTGTTAGTCCAAATTACACCATTTTGTAAGCTCTTTGTTATTTTGCAGGCCTTGTTCAAAGTGAAATGTTCCATAGGGGTTCAGGCTGTGAGAATCATCCTGCCTAACCGCCTGACCACAAGGCTGTCAAAGGCCCAGCTAAAGAAATATCACTATCACATCTTGCTTGGCAAAGTTCTAAGGAAAACTACAATGATATTCCACCAGAAAAAGGGTCAAACCACCTGATCATAAGAACATCTCATAAATAACCTGCTGGTCAGCAAACCATACTGCATAGATCCTTCCCACCCATGTCTGTAGGTAACCAAGTCTGTGTGCGGTGGTGGGCTCTGGCCTTAAGCTGGCTCCCCACTTCCACAAGTGTCTGCAATATTCCTGTGCTGCTATTTAAGCCACCCCCTCTCTATGTGTCTGTCTTTCACCCTAGCCTTTCCTTCAAATCCTAACCATCTTATCTCATTATTTTCTCTGGTGTTGGATTCAGAGGAACTCTTTTTATTCTCCCCATTGGTGCTTGAAGTTGGATCATCCATAATTACAGTTGGTTCTAGAATGTCTATACTAGGTTCTTCTAGGGTACAGACATCCACAGCTATATTGAAGCTTCCCAGTGGGTTGTCCCAGAGCTCTTGCCCTCCCTATATATACCCTCCTCTCAAGTGAGCACTTTTACCATGGAGTGTATGAAGGAACTCCTGGATCTGAAGGAACATCGGTTGCCCCTGCAGGAGCTGTCGGTGGTATTTGATGATTCAGGAGTGTTTGACCAGACAGCCCTTGCAATCGAGCATGTCAGGTAGGAAAAGAAGTTGAGAAAAATAACCTCGTGGCTGGAAACTTTGGATGAAATGAAGTAATTCTGGTTTGTGTTAGACTCAGATTTAAAACTCAACTATAAACTTGGTCATTGAAATATTTAAAAATATCCAAAGACAGGAAAATCTTTTTTAAATTAAAAAAAATTAAAAATGTTTTAAGTCATTTTATTTAATTTTTTCTTTTGAGGTAGAGTCTTGCTTTCTCACTCAGGCTGGAGTGCAATGGCGTGATCTCGGCTCACTGCAACCTCCACCTCCTGAGTGGGTTCAAGTGATTCTCCTGCCTCAGCCTCCTGAGTAGCTGGGATTACAGGTGCATGCCACCATGCCCGGCTAATTTTTGTATTTTTAGTAGAGACGAAGTTTCACTATGTTGGCCAGGCTGGTCTCAAACTCTTGACTTTAGGTGATCCACCTGCCTCAGCCTCCCAAAGTGCTGGGATTACAGGTGTAATCCACCATATACCTGGCCTAAAAATGTTTTAAATCATTTTATCATAATTTCAAACTTAGAGAAAAACTGAAAAAACTAATATAGTTGACTCTTGAATGATGCGGGGGTTAGGTGTGCCTATCTTCCCCCACCTCTAGTCAAAAATCTGAGTACAACATTTTACTTCCCCAAAATGCAACTACTAATAGCTTACTGTTGACCAGAAAAGAAGCCTTACCATTAACATAAATAGTTGATTAATGCATATTCTGTATGTGTATTATCTTATAATAAAGTGTTAAGAAAATTCATAAGGAAGAGAAAATGTATTTACTACTCATTAAGTGGCAGTGGATCATCATAAAGGTCTTCATCCTCATCATCTTCACCTGAGGAGGAAGAGGAAGAAGAGGGATTGGTCTTGCTGCCTCAGGATGGCAGAGGCGAAAGAGATGGAGGAGAGGTGGAA
>PVKP010036742.1:0-22226 GCA_004027715.1 Plecturocebus donacophilus | reverse complement strand
AGTGCTTAGTAAATGCTAGTTACTAACATAATAATAATAATAATAATAATAATAAAGTCTCTACAGATTTATACTTGAAGTAGCTATAAAAAATTCCAGTAGAATTGATATTATAGTTGGCCCTGTAAGGGTCATTTTGTTCACCCCATTAAATTAGGAGAGAAGGAAAATTTCCACTTCTTTAGTTGACCACTCTCACACTTAACATTTCCTATTAGAAAAATAAAATTCACTTAAGTTTTCTAGTCTATTAAATAAGCAGGTTGGATTAAGTAATTTTAAAGAGCTTTCCAGGCACACAAAAAAATTCCTATTTCTAACATCCTTTGTCAACCATAAATCAAACATTTTGCAGTCTCTGAATCATTTTTTCTCTTTGAGTATTTCTATTATAACAGCTTCTACCCCTTTCAATGAAAAATACGTCCTTTAGGCTAGTTTGGTGACTAAAGTTGTGTGTGTATGTGTGTGTACATGTATGCATATATGTGGTAGTGGTGGTGGTGTGTTCCAAGAAAGTCTCACAGAGGGACTTTAGTCGATACTGCACTGTAGTTTAGTTTGTACTGTAATTTCAGCCAAAGGGATGGGCAATTTCTATACCACTAAAGTTTACTTGCATCAAACTTTTAGGTTCACCTGCTATGAAAGAGAAGAAAAGTATTATTTTGTGGAATATTCAAAACAGTTGATTTTTAAAGAGTCAAAGGTTGTGATATAACGTCTGCTTTTAATGATATTAGCAAACATTGTTATATTGATACAAGCGATTTAATGTATATAGATAGAGAAATCTCTTGGTATTTCCAAATCAATCTGGGAGTAAGAAGCGAAATTCAGCAAGCTTCCAGCCTTCCGGCACAAATCCTTCCTTCTCCTCCCCTGGGTACCTTTGCTAATTGCCCAGGAGATGGCGCTGTTGCTTCAAGGGAATGGCTTCCATGAGGCCCAGAAATGGAACCTGGGGGCAAAGGGGTTGAGGGGTGGGGATCATACATGGCAGTCAGAAGTTAAAAGAGAAGCAGTGACAAAAGTCTTGTTTTGTGAACTTCAGGAATAATGACAAAATGTGTTTAAATAGTTGTCTTCCTGAATTTCCCTTTAAAGGGGCGAATGTGAATATGAAGACCAACAACCAGGAGGAGGAGACGCCCTTGCACACGGCTGCCCACTTCGGCCTCTCGGAGCTGGTGGCCTTTTACGTGGAGCACGGGGCCATAGTGGACAGCGTGAATGCCCACATGGAGACGCCCCTGGCCATCGCCGCCTACTGGGCCCTCCGCTTTAAGGAGCAGGAGTACAGCACCGAGCACCACCTGGTCTGCCGCATGCTGCTCGACTACAAAGCCGAGGTCAATGCCCGGGATGACGACTTTAAATCTCCCCTCCACAAGGCAGCCTGGAACTGTGACCACGTGCTCATGCACATGATGCTGGAAGCTGGCGCCGAAGCCAATCTCATGGATATCAATGGCTGTGCTGCCATCCAATACGTGCTGAAGGTCACCTCCGTGCGCCCCGCCGCCCAGCCTGAGATCTGCTACCAGCTCCTGTTGAACCACGGGGCAGCCCGAATATACCCTCCGCAGTTCCACAAGGTGAGGCTGTGCCCAGAGGTCAGCATGTTGAGGGAGACTCAAATGGCAGCCCTGTGTGAAATCTCCAAGTCACTCAAGCTTGCTTGAGGCTTGAGTCCTGGGCTAACTACCGCAGGTTACACACCGAACCCTAGCTATCTCACCATCTCATCCTAGTCTAAGTTTGCTTGAAATCAGGTGTGAGAGCTAGGATTAGAACAAGAGTAGCAGATACCTTTTTATGCCTTATATGAACACCAGTGCACTGGTGGCTTCCTGGGGAACTGAGGTAAGTCTGCCAGAAAGGTGAATAGTGTTAGACAGCCATACACTTGCCATCTTTTAAACAGAATGACTGATCTAAAGGTGACTCCACCTGCTTCGGAATTAGCTTGCGGCCATGAAAGGACCACCCGATTTTCCAGTTTAATGAAAGCTAACATTTATTAAGTACTAAAAATTATATTTATTACATATAATGAATAAACACACTGTTATAAGCACTTTGTATTCTTCATTTAATTCTTAACAGTCCTACAAAGTATATATTATTGTTATTGTCTGTATTCTACAGAGGAGGAAACTGAGGCACAGTTAAGTAAGTTAGTAACTTAACCTGAGCTCCTACAGTGCCAGTGCCAGGATCCAACCTTAGATACTGTGGTTCCAGTGTTTGTTCTTATGATATCACACTGAACAGTTTCTCTTAACAACATTGATAATCTCAAACAGGCTGGTAGGGACCAGTTGCTACCAGTATTGATAGGAACAAGACATGGGTCCCATCCTCAAGAAGCTTAGAATCTAGCAGATGAGGCAAACAAAGCGCTAATTTTAATATGCTGTAGCAAATGATAAGGTAGAAGAATGATTGAGTGCCACAGAAACATGGAAGACAGTGAATTTTGCATAAGTTTATTGATGGTAATTAATTTGGAGCCAAAATGCATTTTACCTTAAAATAAATCAAATAGTACCATACCTAGGATTCCCCCTTCCTCTAAAAATTTAATTACCAAGAAGCAGAAGAGTTCGAAGTATGCAACAGCTGACTAATGTAGGGCCACAGACAGCAAGTTAACAGATATTTTTCCTGAATTCACAGCTTAAGTTCTACCTCATACCTGAGTAAAATGTCAGGGACTCGTCTGAAGTTCCTCAGTGTGAGGGTTAGTTAGAAAAAAAGTTCTATTAAGGAATTTAAGGGTGGTGCATTCAGTCAGGGCAAATTCAAGATGGAGAAACCAGAGAACTTTCAAATGAAGATTTGATGGGTTCAGCAACTCCTGTGATCTCAGTAAGGAATTTTCTCTTGGTTATCAGGATGTTATTGAAGACTAAATCTTTTTTTAAAAAATTATATATAAATCCCAGAATGTCCTGAACTTTATAGAAGTTTCTTAGATAACCCCAAATGATTAAGATGAGAAATAGAATGAGAATAATGTTACAATAACTGTCCTGAGTTGAGCTCTAAATAGATTTTATACAGACTACTTGGTTTTATTTTTATAATAGACTCTGAGGTAGGCACTGGCATCATTCTCATTTGAAAGGCAATTAAGCTAAAGGTAATAGGGTTAAGATATTTTCATAAAGTCACACAGAGTAAGCGTCAAGTTCACTCATTTGTTTATTTAACAAATATTTACTAAACACTTCCAAAGTACCAGGTACTGTTCTATTTGCTAAAAGTAGAGCAATGAACCAAAGGCCTTCATGAAAGATATTTTCTAGTGGGAGACAGAAAACAAACAAAACAACAAGAAAATAAATATACTCTGATATGTTAGGTGCTATAGAAAAAAAGCAGGGCAAAAAAAAAAAAATGAGAATGCCAGATTATGCGTGCTACTTTAAGTTGATTAGAAAAAATAAAGATGTGGAGGAACAAGCCATGCAAATACCTGTTGGGAAGGTGGGAAGAGCATTCCGGCTAAGGAAAAGCAGATGCGAGGGTCCTGAGGTAGAAGAGGGCTAAGCATGTTTGAAGGAGAGCAAGGAAGCCACAGTGGCTGAAGTGGGGTGAGCAAGAGGAAGGTAAGTCCAAGAGGTATATATGTGGGTTGTTTGCAGACCATATATATGGCCTTGTAAGCTGTGGGAATGTCCTTGGTGTTTTATTCTGTACGGGAGAAGTCACCGAAAGATATTGAGTTGGGAAAAATAAAAGTCTGTTTTATATTCTAAAATGATCCTTTTGACTGCTTTTCCGAGAATAACTCTGAGTTTGGGGCAGGTAAAGTTGCAATGATTTAGATGAGAGATGAGGGTAGCTTAGACTCACAGTGGAAATAGTGAGGGTGGTGAGAAGCATGGACTTTGGGGTTAGACAGACTTAGATTCTGCCACTTACCTAAGAGCGTGACTAAATAAACTGCTGAAAGTTCCTGGGCCTCAGTTTCGTCCCCTGCTAATGCGTATACCCTGAATTTATGCCTTGGCAATAATATGCAGACTCAGTTCTTCCCCAGAAGGAAGTTAATCTACTCATAGCACATCACAAATATGCTCAAAGCACAGAGGATGGTGCCAAACATTTCTTTTCTTTTTCTCTTGGACTGCTTTCAGTCTTTGCAGAGTCTCTTTCCCAGTTCCTCACTTCAGTCCCATCCTGCATCTATAAACATCTCTCCTTTGGTCTGCTTCCATCTTCTTTTCTTATCTACATCTCACTAAGAGCTGGTCATTCTTCATAGTGTAACCTCTAGAAGACAAAAAAAAAAATCTACCTCTGTAATACAGCTCACTTCACAAAGTATAATTTTCTGCATATTGACGTTCAAAGACTATTTTCCTTCCAGAGGAAAGGATGGACAGGGACACAGGGCATGAAGGTGCCAGGAAACATACTCTATCACTTTTTCCATGAATAGTAATAGCCTTCTTGTAAGGTTGTTTTGATAATTAAATGAGATAGTATTTGAGAAATGGTTAGCACAGAAGTGGTTAGCCATGGGCATGGTAACCATTAAACAAATGAGATAATTAAATGAGATAGTATTTGAGAAGTGGTTAGCACAGTGCCATGGGCATGGTAACCATTAAACAAATGATAGCTGTGACTATTATTATCCTTACACATTTGCTGAGCAGGAGAATTGATGCTCCTGGGCCTGGTTTACTATAGGGGTCTTCCCAACCAGGAGAGACAGTATGTTTGTGAATCCCTGCCCAGAGACTAAATGTTGAGTTGTATTCTGAAACTTGCTGTGGAGTACAGTAGTGGCATTTAGCCTAAGTGTTTCCTTTTCTTCTCTCAACACGTGCTCTTGGTCCAGCACAGGCATCTCCCCTGCTTGCTCTTCTTGGTGGCTCCATCATCCTATAAAGTAGGCATACAATTGTGTGTTCCAACGAACTTTACTCATTTTCTTATTCAGTCGTTTTGCTCCTTTGAATTCCTGTACTTTGGCTGTACACTAAAGATATTTAGGGTAGAGTTGGCTACTGGTAGATGGCTGCTATCACAAACATTTTTGTTGCTACTCAACAGACTGTGTAGGAGAGTTGGCCCATTTCCAAAGGAAAAGTAAAGAAAAACCATATAATTTACTATGCAGATGCTTCAAAGTGTTTTGAAACAACTACTCCACAGCCCGACTTTCAAAAGAGAAAGTCATCTTTATGACAAATAAATGACTGACTCATTTATCCAGAAGATAAAGTGATTTGTTCTTGTGTGGATGAGGAATTCAGTTTCCTTATTTACAAGGAACAAGGTCAGAGCTGAAGATGCTTTCTTCCAAATACGAAGCATATTTGTAGAGGATGTATTTCACTGAAAGCCAATGTGTAAATTACATAAGCAGGGGAAAAAAGAATTAGAGGGTCTGCAATTGCTTTCCAGGGCACAAAAGGACATTTGATTTTTTTTCTCCCAGCATAATTCCGAAGAAAGTGACACCCCAGGGAGCCAAGATTGGGTTTTCTTGTAAGGCAAGGAAGACATTCTTTTAGAGGAGGAAAAGGTAACATGAGGATTTAGGGGAGGCAAGGATGATTTCTGCCATGGAACAATGCTTATATGAAGCTAGGGTACAGGCAGTTCTCTTCGATCATTAAGTACCTTTCTGAACACAAATGTATCAATATGTAAGAGTGGAGGTAGCTTGAGAACGTTTCTGCTGAAGTGGCTTACAGTTGACATTTGGTTGGGAAGAGTGGCAGGGAGACTTGCCTTGAATCTCTTTTTAAATAGATTGTGTAAAATCCGTGCTTTTGGGGGTTGAATGACGAGATGAGGTGTCTAAAGCTCTCTCCAGTAGTTACCACAGGAGAAAGAGGTTTTTGTCTAATTGTTCCTGCATAAAGGAAGACTAAAGATGCCAGAGACTCATGAAGGTGAAGCTTACTGAGCATCTTCTGTTTCCTGGGCTGGCAAAGCCAAAAGGAGGCTGTGGCTTCTCCCTTCGGAGTCCACACCAGTCTGCTGTCTCACGTTTCCTTTGCTCATGTTTTCATAAGGAAAATGCTGCTAAAATATACCCTACTAATCTCTGTCCCCAACCTTCTCACTTCACTTAACAGATTGATGAGTTGGGAGGAGGAATTGAGTTACCTTGCTTAACCTTGGGTCTTGAATCTTGGAGATCCTTGAATTCTTTGTTCATTTATGTGGGAAGCTTCCAGTAATAAACTCTGTCTGCCAGGGAGAGACCTACAATTATGGGTATTAATTCAATTTGGAGGTAGAGTGTTAGAAGCTCTGTATGGTCCCCTAAGTTAACATATGTAATCTACTTTATCAGTAGTGAAGATGAGAATTCTGATCTTTGATTGTCATCTTCATTTCATTTTTTGAGTCCTACACTAAGAAGGGAAAGTTATTTAGTGAGCCTCTAACACTCTCCATGCTATGACACCACGGATCTTAAAGATAGGGACTGCCAGCCCTAGCTACAACTTTTCCTCCATCCTTTATCCCCCACAATCTGTTCCTTACCTGTTTCAGTCCACCCAACTCCCAGTAACTTGGCCTTTTAATTCAATTTGGTGGTATTTGATCTGTCGTCATCTCCTTGATATTCATGACTCCTGTGGTAACCTCACTTTGAATGCTTTCTTTATTTGGTATTTCACTCCGACATGCCTGGTTTTCTTTTGACTCTGCAGTCATGCAGACTTGAATTTAAATCCTGACTGTATCATTTCCTAGCTAAAGGACCCAGAGGTTAAATTTTCTAAGCCTTTGGTCTTAAATCTCTGAAATGGGGATACTTTTGGACCAACCTCATGGGATTGTTCAAAGATTGAGCAAGCTAAAGTATATGAAGATTTAACACAGTCCTTTGCACATAGTAAGTACTCGAAAAATGGTAGCTATTATTTTTTCTTCTTCCTCTCTTGTGCCTATTAGGACTTCTGAAGCTGTAGGTAATGATCCTCTACCATTTCCATTTATACCGATTTAGAGTGTTGCTGAGCTTCATGCTTTAGCCAGCACATACTTTGATGGTACATAATCTCTCCATCTTAGCCTTCTCATGGGAGCATCTGTTGTGTACGTTTTTGACTGACATGAAGACATTAAAGATGAAATATCCTCCTGCTCATTATCCTTCCATTCCCAGATTAGTATGTTGCTCATTTCTGTTGATCAGTGGTGCCCTGTTTGTCTTCTATCTCTGGCTTTCGAGTGGTATTCTTTCCTCCTTCTATCTGATTAGTATTAAGCCCTATACCTGTTCCTTCACCCAGCTTCAGCCACCCGTCCTTCCCAGCACTAGCGCTGACGCCAGCCTAGGAGCTGGTTGGTGCACTTCCCATCAGCCTCCCCTCCGCTCTCTGCCCTTGATGCACTTGTCTTCTCCTCTGTGCCTTGCTGATGATGCCTAGGAACACCTGGTGATCTATAAGTTAGTCTTTTATTATTTACTGACGTATATTGCTCTCTAACTCTTTGAAATTATTTGTGTCTTTTCAACTAGGTTATAAACTCCTTAAAGACAAAAAAACAGGTCATAAACATCTCAGAATTACTGTCATAGTGCTAAACACAGTGCTCAATAAAGGCTTCCTAATGGAATGGATAGGTTGAATATCACCCCTTCTTGTTAAGAATGTATAGTAGCATTTTGTTGCCTGTCAAGTCAATCCCATGCTCTTCAGACTGGCTTCCAGGTGTGCTGCCAGCTGGCTTCATCTTACCAGCTCTGACCTTTGGCCCTTCCCTGATATGGGCCCTCTGTTCAGGTTGACTTCTTTACTGTCAAAACACACAGACACACACACACACACACATGCACACACACACTCACACACATGCACACACTCCTACTTAGTTGGGTATTAAGATCATAATCTTTCTGTCTCTGTTTTATCTGTGATTGCAAGACATTAGGTCTTTATTACCCTAATGTAATAAAGATGCAATGCTTTATTACGTCTTTGTAATATGTAAATGCAATTTTAAAATTGAAAAATGCAAAAATGAAATTGAAAAATGCAAAAAATTGAATTGAAATTGAAGACCACCTATGAGGAAGGTGGTCTAGCGTCACATTTCCCTACGGAGGGAAAGTCAGTTTATTATCTTTTGCTCAACAATAATAGGTTGAGGTTGAGATGGCCTGGGAAATTATGAAGAAATTTCTTCAAGGAAAGTTGTTCAGTGCAGAGGCATGCCGCTCTTCTAATGGTGAAGGATGGGCTTCCTCCCCACCTAACACCAAGTGAAAGGGGTTTTAACGGGAGTCCTCAGAGAGGTTGATTTGTGTTTCTGAAGTTTCAAGGGAAAAATGGGACTGATGAAACTCATGATGAGAACATTTAAAAGAGCAGGTCTGTGGCTGGAGCTGCTTACCTGGTGACAATGGAAAGAAAGATGATTAAACTAGGAGTAAGGAGTGCCTTTTCCTGGCCACACCAAAAGTTGGTTAAGTGTATAAACATCCGTCTAGTTTCATCTAAATGTTAAAGCTAAATCTCTCTGTCTCCTGAAGGAAATTCTGGCCACCTTGACTCAGCTTTCAAGTATTTTTGGTTGGTCAATAAACTGTTAAACAGAGTGTGCTAAGAGCTAACTGAATTTCATGTCATCTTTCACTTGTTGATGAAAGATAAAATACTAATAAGTGTGGTTTGGTACCTGACATCAGTCCTCTGCAGGTATTGGACTGGGAAGATAAATTGGCTCAACTTGCATGTTATTCTAGAGTTTGCTTTACCTCGTGGTCACCAGCAAATCTAAGTTTATTGACTAACATTCAGTTTTTAGATAACGTTTTCTGTAGAGCTGGAAGAGTTTCCCGGGCAGCTGGAAATGTATTCTATGTCTAATCTGTCTCAAAGTTGCTTCAATTATGTACAAAGGCAAAGTAATTCTTCAGGTCTCATCTTCTTTGTTAATGTGTCTTTTTCACTTGCTCATGGAAGGTGAAAGTAATTGGTTTGATTTTATTAATCTGCCTATCTGCCATGGTGGCAGTGTACTGGAATACTCAAAGTTGTGAGACTTCTCAAAAGCATTTTAGGGTTCCAGGGAGCTTAATTTGTCTGTGGGTTTGTTTTTTTTTTTTTTAGAGATAGGGTCTTGGTATGTTTCCCAGGATACCCTTGAACTCTTGGACTCAACAATCTTCCTGCCTCAGTCTCCCGAGTAGCTGGGATTACAGGCACATGCTACCAGCCCCACTGGTCTGTGAATTCTTAATGTCTCTGTGAGCAGAATGAATGAACCATGTATGTGCATCAAACAAATGAAACTCTGTGCTTCCTCTGCAGGTGATACAGGCCTGCCATTCTTGTCCTAAAGCAATTGAAGTTGTAGTCAATGCCTATGAACACATCAGATGGAACACAAAGTGGAGAAGAGCTATCCCTGATGATGACTTGGAGGTAAATAATTGATTCCCCTCCTATAGTTTTTACTATCAAGTACTTTCAGACTGCTCTAGAAGTATGGACAATTCTAATAAAATGTTGGTTTTGAGAATGCCTTTAAAGATTATTCAAATGCAATGAGACAAAGGGTTATAAAATGTAGGTTTGAGAGAATATTTCCATCAAATGTGCAGCATTAAGGAGTATCTTGGGGAATTCCTCCATTTAAGGGCAAGTTGAATTAAGTATATAAAGGTGGCAGTTTTCCTTTCCTCTCACGAATTTAGATTAGTCAAATGATAACATTTGGGATTGCTCATATAGCATATTTACCAGAATATTAAAGTGTTTTGTGTAGATTATTTCATTTACTTTTAAGTATCGTGAAGTGATTATTAGGCAGGAAAGAGTTTTAAAAACCCTGTTTTGGGTCATACAGAAAGCCATGGGCAGAGTCAAGTCCTCACTTGTAGACTTTCAGACTTTGCTACTTTGTACAGAGTCCTTCTCACTGAATGCTTTTGGTTCTTGGTTTTAGAAGTCAAAATCTGTCTCTAACACATGGAGAGGTATCAGGCACAAAGTGGACAGTTCATGGGCTTGGAGGTCTGTGGCTTAGGTGTAATTTTATTCTGCTACTTATTAGCTGTGTTGCTTTTTAAAGTAACCTAACTTGAGTGAGCTGCATTAATCTCTCACTTTCATTAAATATCTGAATATATGTGTCACACCAAACACATAATGAGTTTTAAAATTGCTATTTTGGTTTAGAATGGTCCAGACAGTTTACACATGCATATTTTATCTTATTTCCTGGGTTCTGAATTGTAGTGTGTTATTTCCCCTCCCCTTTCCTTGTATACCACCTCCTCACCACTCCCATTTCAATATTATGTTTAATTTTTGCCTCACCAATAGAGACCCTAGGAAGCTGCCATTATGTGTGAAGTAGAGGTTAGTTGCAGCATTGTTGATTTTTATTGATGTCAACTATGGGGACTTGCTATCTTTAATTTGTCTTTCCTTCCTTTTCAGAAATACTGGGATTTTTACCACTCTCTCTTTACCGTGTGCTGTAACTCTCCAAGAACTCTCATGCATTTATCGAGATGTGCCATTAGAAGAACGTTACACAACAGATGCCACAGAGCAATTCCTTTGCTTTCCCTCCCATTGTCATTGAAAAAGTACTTGCTTTTAGAGCCAGAGGGAATTATTTATTAAGCCTTATGAGACAGCGGTTCCCAATCCTAGATATTTAAGTGGACTCGCTGGGTAGACACAGTTTGCATAAATAAAATGGTACTTGGGTTGATTATAACACTTAAGGGATTTCAAAACACTTTACAAACACTATGCCATTAATCCTAGCATATCATTGTATGGGGAAATAAACAAGAAGTAAAGTTAAGGGATTTTCAAAGGCAAGGATGTGTTCAGAACACACTAATATAACAGTAATAACTAATACGTATAGTGCTTTTACTAAGTACCTGAAGTATTTTTGTAAAACTTTTCATATTTTATCTCATCTGAAATGGGACCCAGGTTTTCTTCCAACCAATCTAATTCTCTGCCTTATCTGTAATATGTTTACATTCTCATTCAGACGGCCATATAGCAGGCTTTGTGATTGGCCTCTTAAACTTGGTGTCTTCCCCTATTACCTCTTAGCAGTAATTACTGTCACTAGTTTTGCAAACTCCTACTCCCCAAACCAAGCTACTCAAATTTATTTCAGTGATGAAAGCACACGAGCTTAGTCAGAACAAGGAGATACTAGAGTCAAATTAGGAATGAAAAAGAACTATCAGTCCAGTTATTAGTCAAGGATGGACATTTGAACACACATCATTGAGCTGGAGACTGGAGATGCAAAGATGAGTCCCATGTGACTCCTGCCCTCCAGGATCTCACCATTTAGCTGAGGATCCAGACATACACGCAGCTAACTGCAATATAAAGTGACGGGGCAAGGGTACAGGTGCAGACTCATTTTTAGTGCTTGTCTTTCAAAGTTGTGTTTCTGACATGAAGTGTGATTTTTCTTTTAAGCATGAAGATAAAGAGTGAAGGGGTTATGTAGAGGGATCTCCTGCTTTTGTTGGTGTATTTAAAAATTTTTTTTTACCATCTATATAAGTGTGTTATTTGGTTAGTATTATAAGTGTGTTATTTGATTAGACTCCTTGAGAAAAATATTCCATACTCAATGACTCCCGTGCATGTGACAAGGATGTATACGAAAATAGGGAAAAGAAGCGTGTAAGAGGACTTAGTTTTTTACTTTGGTCTTTTTATGTAGCAGACTGACATTTCATAGCATTTTAGCTAAAAGATAAGGAGCACTTTGCTAGTGACAGTGGATTGCAAAAAGTAAATAAAGAGAGACTTTTTGAAAATGGTAAAAATTTGAGAAACTTAAGAAGGTAAGTGTGTTAATCAGGCTTGCTAGTTAGAGTATTGCAGAAAGAGAAATATAGGTGATTAAGCTCCAGGCCTTGTGGTTTATGAGGTCAATTTTGCTTCGCTTTTTTTATTCTTGCTAATCGATTTTAGTTAAGCTCATTGCCTCTTAGCATCATTTTTTTAGAGGTTAAAGCAGAATTAAGTAGCAAACAAATCTGTCAGTTGTGAGTAG
Organism: Plecturocebus donacophilus; assembly: GCA_004027715.1. Lineage (NCBI taxonomy): Eukaryota > Metazoa > Chordata > Mammalia > Primates > Pitheciidae > Plecturocebus > Plecturocebus donacophilus. Next base: position 10,184 of record PVKP010036742.1, on the reverse strand, counting down.
GTTTATTTTATGTGTGTAGTTTTCCATCATGTTTAACTTTGGATGCTGGAGTGTTGAATAGAGATGATGTCAAATATTCCACTAGGCTTTCATTTAATGTAACTGGTGGTCACCTAACTGGTTACCCAGTTTAGACTGTGATTCTGAACTGGGATTCTCTTCCCCCTAGGGGTGTGGAGTAAAAGTCGTAGGTGGATACAGTTTTTTAGTCTTTTAAATATCAGTTTTACTCAGATATTTTGGGGGAAATATTTTGTACTAAAACAAGATCTATATCATGGAACAGAGTGGTGAATTTGTATGAATTATTCATATAAAGCTTGATCCTTCAAAAAATAGTTTGCTTGCAGCAGGTAGTATTAGAACACGTCCTAGAACAGAATGAAATGATGTCTTTTGCAACAACTTGGATAGAGCTGGAGGCCATTATTCTAAGTGAAGTAACTCAGGAATAGAAAGTGAAATACCATATATTCTCACTTATAAGTGGGAGCTAAGCAATGAGGATGCACAGACATACAGAGTGATATAATGGACTGCGGGGACTTATGAGGGGAAGCTTGAGAGAGGGGTGAGCAATCAAAGACTACATATTGGGTATAGTGTACACTCTTCGGGTGACGGGTGCACTAAAATCTCAAAATTCACCACTAAAGAATTTATCCATGTAACCAAAAACCACCTGTACACCCCAAAACCATTGAAATCTTAAAAATAGTAATAATTTAAAAAATAAGAAAAGAACACACCCTGGAACAATCAGAGGATTGCTTGGTGTCCTGCATCTTAAGGAGTATTCTGGCAGAAAGGCTCATGATGCACTGACTTGGGGCAAATAAAACTGATGCCGGGGGCAGAGGGAGAAGATGTTCCTTCCCCAGGGAATGAAAACTTTCCTTATTCGCCATGCTTGTGCTCAAACACTCATGGTAATCTAGCGTAGAATACTGAATACATGGCTACTTGCTTCTAATTGTTTGTTGGTGGATTTAAAATGTTTTTTCCTTATCTTTGAACTTTTATTTAGAGAACTCAAATAAAGCCCTTCTGTCTTCTTTCATCTTGTGAGTTGTTTACTTACCCATAAGACACCTTTTCCTAACCCAGCTTTGACTTTTCAGCAATGACACTGAAGAACTCTACACATTTCATCGCTTTTTTCAACATGTAGAAAGAAAAAGAGAGTAAGAGATTGTACCTGTAAATAAATAATGTTTTCAAAAGAAAGTAAAAGGTAAATATGGCCAAAACACAAATACAGTGCAGCCTCTTGCTATAAGAACAAGGGTGTTTTAATAATAATAATAATAATAATAAAGAAATTGTACTGAATCATTCTCTTCTGCCTCTCACCATCTCTGTCCTCCTGGGGTTTCTCATTTTCCTTCATTCTCACTGTCCACTAAACCCTGGACAAAGCAACAGAGGAAATTATATCCTCAAGATGTCTTTGTTACTTTCTGAGAAAACTTTCTGTAAATAGAATCTACCGTTTTGAAGAAAAAAAAATCTCTCTTCTGAAACTTACATGAGAGGAAGAATCTTCAATATGAGGGAAAGACCACCTATCTGGTTTTCTCTCCTTCTTAGGAACTAGACACACTTGTGTTCTATGTTTTAATCATCGAGTGTTATATCTCTACTTTTGTCCTTCCATTCTAAACCCAGTGGGTTCTGATAAAAACACAGTAGTTGAACGATGATTGTAGAGATAAGAAAAGTAACAAACCATTTGCAGTGGGTTATCAATGTTGTAAAAGACAGCTGAGCCTTATGTTTTTATTACTCATCTGATTGTGAAGAACTTACAAAGTTTTAAGTTGATACATTTTCAAAACTTTTAAAAAATGAATCCAACTATTCACCCATTTTCTTAGAAAACACCATAGCTAGTATCTGGAAGGAATCCCTGTCACTTTCTTTAGGAGGATAAGCAGAGGCATTACAGTTAAATGTTCAGAGGTTTGGCTGTGCTGCTCTCTGTCTGGATTCCTATTCAGGCTTCCCTCTTTATTTGACTCATAATATAGGGAAAATGGTCGATGCCTCAGCTTTTTTATTTGTAGAATGAGAATAGTCATGGTGCCTACTTCATAGGACTTTTATAGGATTGATTTGAAGGTTAAATTATTAACAGATTAAAGCATGTAGAGCAGACCATGACACTCAGTAGCATTTTATTATTATTAATGCTCTTGTTTTTGTGTTAATCATTATAATGTAGAGATAGGCTCCCACCAGTGGAATAGCATATCCTTAGAGTGAAGCTATGGCTGCAGGTGATACATTGTAGATTTCTGTTCACTTTGGGAACTACCAGTGAGCTTGTACTATGTCAGGATTTTGACAACAGCTGGGAATCCATTGGGGAACAAGATAAACCAGGTCCCTGACCTTCTTAGGCTTTTCTGAGGTAGGAAGTAGGGATAGAAATTCTCCACTGCATGGAGGATTAGTAAACATTGCAACCAATTAATTTTTGAAATTTTGTATTTTTGTAAGTAGGCTTATCAAAGTTGCAATAATCTGTTTGATTATGGAAAAATTTAGTCACTGTGTACAGAGCTGATTTCTCATCTGTTTCCATCTTCAATGGGGGAAACAGAAGGAGGAGATGAATTTTGTAGCAAGGCTTAGATTAGCAATGAGATTCCTAGCAGGGAGGGTCATTGGGTGTCAGAATGAAGGAACAGAGTGTTGGAGAATTTCATTAATTTATTCTTTCACCTACAAGAATTTATTCTCTTAGCTGTGTGTGGTGACACAGGCCTGCAGTCCCAGCTCCTCTGGAGGCTGAGGCAGGAAAATCACTTCAGCCCACAAGTTCAAGGTTACAGTGAGCTATGATCACAACACTGAATTCCAACCTGGGCAACAGAGGGAGACCTTGGCTGTTAAAAAAAAAAAAAAAGAAAAAGACTGTATTAGGTATTACTGCCTGTGCAGTTCTGTGATGAATGTGGGAAGAACAAGAGGAGTGTTGTTATCAAGTCATTGTAAGATTCATTTTTAGTAGCTCAAGGTTTTGGTTTATTTGTTTTTATTTAGAAATAAGGATAAAAATTACACAGTTTTTTTTTTTTTAAGATTAGATGCTATCTAATAGCTATTTGGTTGATCATAAAGGATTTTCAAAACCTACATTTTAGTGATAAATTGCCTTGTTCATGTTTGATCATATCTGCCATCAATGAAAAACAATTATGAAATATACAAAAACATCCCCAAGAAGAAGTTTTTTGTTTGTTTGTTTTGAGACAGAGTCTTGCTCTGTTGCCCAGGCTGGAATGCTGTGGCACAATCTCAGCTCACTGCAAGCTCCACCTCCTGGGTTCAAGCAATTCTCCTGCCTCAGCCTCCCAAGTAGCTGGGACTACAGATGCTCACCATCATGCCTGGCTAATTTTTGTATTTTTAGTAGACGAGGGGTTTCCCCATGTTGGCCAGGCTGGTCTCGAACTCCTGATCTGAAACAATCCACTTACCTTGACTTTCTAAAGTGCTGGGATTATAGGTGTGAATCACTGTGTCCGGCCAGCAGTTGTTTTTTAATTTTTAAAAAAGCAACACTAAGTAGTTTAAGTGAGCTTAAATTTCTTCTTTACTAATTGGTTTTCTGTTTTCTTAGATAGAGGTGTGCTTCAATGATATTGGATAACCACTATGCAAATATATGCTGAATCCAGTTACGGAAATAAAATAGCCACCTTGTATGTCAGACAGCCAGGATTCGTTTTCAGTGCTTATTAAACATGTAAAAATGGACAAAACAGAACTATCATGCTGGGGTGTGTAAGGCAGCCTCAGATGTAGAAGGTAGGTACTGGGGGCCTTCTCAAGATCCAGAAGCCAAGACACACCTGCTGAGAGGCACAAAGGCAAACATTCACTCCTTGCTTTGTTCCAGTTGTGGTAGAAGCTGAAAGTAATTATTCGACTGCCAAGTGGTGGGAACCAATAGAGATCACTATTAATTCAATTCAGGAAGCAAGACATACAAAATGAGCTGCCCAATCTCTAAACAAGGATTCTCTCTCTATCCTGCTCTGGCTCTTGGCAGAATGACTTCCATAGTCTGCATCAACTGACTCCCTGTTGCCTGGCTTCCTAAAGGGTTCAGTCCATGGGAAGATCAGCAGAAGATTGGGGCCTTTCCTGGCTCCCTTCCTTCTTAGCCACTTCTTGCTGGTGAGTGAATTCCTTTACCAAGGCCACACCTCCTGTCAGGAGCCACTTTAAACTCCTATTCTCCCTGGGTTATAGTAGATGCTTCCTCCACTTGCTTGGTCAGACCAGGGGTAGTCACAGCATCCACTGAGTTGCCTGTGCCCCGACCCGGAGTGCTTCATCATTCCTTGCTTGCTTCCTCTACACTACCTACTCTTCCACGGATAGCCCTTGATTAGATTCTCTTCAATCACCTGCATTGAGTGTGTCCTCCACTTCCTCTAGGATCTGACTGATGCACACACAAAAAACACTGACAAGTCGGTGACAGCCTGGGCGGTGGTCTGGATGGTAGGTGCTATTGGAGTTGAGGACAGATAGAAGCCACTATGGACCAGGGAAGGCAGGTGGACTTGATCTGTGACTTGAAGAGGGGTGGGGTTAAAGTAATTGGGTAACAGTAAGGCCCTGGAATTTGAGGGGAGGAATTTAAAAGTGAGTATCTCTAAAAAAGGGTGAGGGTTGGAGTATACAGTGAGTATTCACCACTGTCAGAGCAACTTGATGGACATAGATGAACATTTGTTGTGTGTGGGGAGCAGAGGATAAGGCTGGAAGGGCTGAGTGGGATGAAATTCTGAAATGTCTCAGAGTGGGGAAGCACCATGGGGAATCAATGAATATTATTATCATCATAATTATACTTCTTCCAACCTTATAATTTTTCCAGCAATAACAATTATGGTACAATCATGTAACATTTACAGAGTATTTCATCATTTTCAGAGTATCATCATGATATTTAAGACTAGGTAATTGCCTTTATCATTACTCTTTTCTTCCATGCCACCCCCATATACAATTCTGATCCTTTAGATCTAAAAAAATATGTAAAAATGACACTAATTAACCCTTCCTTCTCATGTAAAACACTCCAATCATATGGAATAATTTACTCTTGAGCAAAAAAGGGGATTATAGCTTTACATTTTCTTTTGATCAAAAGCTAAAGATTTTAAAATTGCATTAAAAGAAGAAAGGAATGTTTCTTGCAGGGCATCAGAAAATGACAGAATAGAGCAAAATTTGGAGGTCTAGGACTGCTTATAGTTTTCAACATGGCAGTGTTCAAGTGATGAATTATTCACTGAAGCACTGACGTCATTACAATCCTTCAGGGACCCCAGGACTCCAGATACTGCTGAAGTCAGATAGACAACAAAAGGTCTCTTAGGATGATCCATCAAAGAAAACTCGGACATCAGCAAATTGTTTCTAAGCAACCTCTGGGTAATTCTATGGCAAAAATACAAAGAAGCTGAAAATTATTTACTCCAATTAGCACTGCAGTGTGGCACAAAGAAAAATATATGGATTTTGGAATTCAATGGCTTGAATTTTAATCTTGATTTTTACATTTAATATCTGTGTGAACTTGGGTCAGTTTCTTAACTCGTGTTAATTTCTTTATTTGTGTAATGGTGATTAACTTATTGATATTCAGGACTCTTTTGGGAATTTATTTATTTTTTTTGAGATGGGGTCTCACTCTCTCATGCAGATTGGAGCCCAGTGGCACAACATTGGCTCACTACAACCGCTGCCTCCCAGGTTCAAGCAATTCTGTCATCTCAGCCACCTGAGTAGCTGGGATTACAGGAGCGTGCCATCATGCCTAGCTAATTTTTGTATTTTTTGGTAGACAGGGTTTCACCATGTTGACCAGCCTGGTCTCAAACTCTGTGATCTACCTGTCTCAGCCTCCCAAAGTGCTGGGATTACAGTCATGAGCCACTGTGCCCGGCCAGATATGGCAATTTCTAAGACATTTATGTTCCCAGGTCAAAGACCCAGCTTTTGGTGTTTGTTTTTTCTTTTTATTACATTTTAACTATAATGATTTTTCTGTGGTACGGACTCACACTCTGAAACAAACTGTCCCAAGCTGTTTTAAGGCTTCATTGCTCCTGGCAGTTTGGCCTGAAGGAGGCACTGTAGGAGAACTTTCTCCTTACGGTGAATCACAGCCATGGAATTAACAGATAGCTTTCATTTCTAAATGCAGTCTTGAAGAAAATTAAACCTGAAAGCTCAAGGAAGGTAATAGGTATTCTATGGCAACTTTCTTTAATCTCCTGGTTACAGTTTCAAAAAATTTTGCTCTTCCCTTCATTGGAAAGCGATCTGGGTATCAGGAAGTGATTTTAGAACGATAGCCTTCTGCCCTGTGGTTGCACAATCTGGAAGGAAAAAAACAACGTTGCAGTTAGTTTCTCTCTGTGTGGCACTGAAGTAGACAATTTCATTAGTTATTCCATTCATTGCATTTCCCTTCTTTTTTTCTTCTTCCTTTTTTTTTCTCCGTCTTTTCCATTCTCGCCTTTTCTCCCTTCCCTTAGTGTCTCTTGTCCTCATTCCTGGGAATGGTATTGTTTTTGTTTTTGTTTTTGTTTTGCCTCTTCACAGCTAGGATCTCAATGTTAGCACGTACTTACGTAGAGTACATGTTGATATATTCTTAGGGACTGTCAACAACTGGCAGGAATAGCGTTTGTTGTCTTTCTAGCAATAGATTACAGGTAAGAGATCTGGGCCAAGCTAGTATCAAAAACTACCAAAGAGGCAGGAGAAAAGCCTCCAAAACGAGACATGCATGTTTCTGCCCACCACGGTCAATGCCAGAGAAGCCTAATCATGCCATCTGGGTTACAGGTGTCCCATGCACTTTTGCACATAGACAACTCCACCAGTATGGTCACAGAGTTGCTCCCTTCTGGAAAATCATAAAATAATTACCTATTCAGATAATATAGCTGAATAGGTAGCCATACAGACGAATGCACAGAATCAGATATGCCAGAGTTGGAATTCCTCCCTGCCACTAATATTTTCTGAGGCCCAGTTCCCACCTTTGTAACTAGGCACAATAATTGTTTAGTACAATGTCAGGCACATGGTTAACATTTAATAAATTGTAATTACTACTGTAGTGCCACCCTGCTTGAATTCTAGAGTTCTGTAAGTGACTGACTTGTAGACCCTGGACATTCCAGAAAAGGTTACACACACACATATCTAACAAAAATATGTGAGCATATGAATATTCAATGATATGCCAGTTGCAGCCCACTCAAGGAAATCTACCCATTCGTAGACATGGGCCACCTCTAAATAAATTAATATAGGCCCTCTCTTCTCAGTGCGTAGATATTTGACTTGGTTTCCAATAGGTCTTAAAAAATTTTTTCTGTGTTGGAACCAGGTTGACTCAACATATGTTGTGTCTGTTTCTTATTTAGATATTATAGGGTTGTTGAATTTGAGCTCTTCAGGGATGGCAAAAGTGGACTGTGTTATTTTTTATACCTACGGCAGACAATATTAACCAACCAACATATTCTCTTTTTTTGAGCCCAGTCTCAGGCCAGAGTTCTTCTTAGTACCGTGTATTGACTGTTACTTCCGACTGCTTAGAGTTGATAGGCAAGTTGAAATATATTTGTCATCCCTGGATTTCATTCTCAATCCTCTCCCAGGCTCTTTGTCTCGAATTATGTAAATAAAAAGCTGGATGGAATTAGAAGGCAGGGTTGCTGGCACAGAATCACACTTTTGTTTTGTTTTGTTTTGATCAGGAGAAGCATAGAATTTTGCCATTTATTCAACAAATATTTATTGAGCTGGACTCTGCACCTGCTGTGGATTCAAAGGTGAATAATGGCAAAGTCCTGGCCTTCACTGGGACACTGATGAGTCTGCACATTAGGATACCTGGGGTGCTTTCAAAAATACCATGCCCATTTCCCACGTCCCCTTTTAAAACCTGTAATAAGCGAATTAGGTTAAGTACCTCACTTATACTGTGTTATAAATGCCTGTCTGCCAGTCTCTACTACCAGGCTGTAACCTCCTTAAAGGAAGGAATTGTAATCTCTCCAGTTTTTTTTAAAAGATCAAGTAAAATTTACCGATAGCAAAATATGCAACTTTTAAATGGATAACTATATGAATGTTTACAAGTGTATATATCCTTGTAATCAACACTCTAATCAAGGTAAATAATACATTTATTACCTCAGAATATCTTCATGTTTTCTTTTGCCTCTTTCTAGTAAATCCCCATCTCCCACAAGCAACCACTGTACTATTTCTATCACCATGGGTTAGGTTTACTTGATTTGGAAATTCACAAAAACAGAATTCTACAGCATATATTCTTATGTGTTTGGCTTTATTCTCTTAACATAATATTTTGGAGATTCATCTATATTTTGCATATATTAGTAGTTTATACTTCTTTATTGCTTAATAGCATTTCATCATAAGAATACACCAAAATAAATATTTACCCGTTCTCCTAGCGATGAAGATTTGGGTTATTTCCAGTTTGGGGTAATAATGGATGTGACGGTTAGTTTTGTGTGTTAACTTGGCTAGGCTATGTGTATCCAGATATTTGGTCAAACATTCATCTAGATGTTGTTTTGGAAATATTTTTTAGAAGTGATAAACATTTAAGTTAATAGGTTTTGAGTAAAGTAGATTGCCCTCCATAATATGGGTTCACCAGTTGAATGCCTTACAAGAAAAAGACTGAGGTTCCCTGAGAAAGTGGGAAATCTGCCTCCAGGCTGTCTTCAGATTCATGACCGAAACATTAACTCTTCCCTGGGTCTCCAGCCTGCTGGCTTTCCCTGCAGATTTCAACCTTGTTAGTCTCTGTAATCATGTGAGCCAATTTCTTAACATAGTTTTTTCTCTCTTTCTATGTATACATAACTTACTGGTTCTGTTTATTTCAAGAACCTTGACAAATACAATGGACAAATATGCTGTAAACATTCTTGCTCAAGTCTTTTTGTGGGCATGTTTCCATTTCCCTCTGGCAAATGTCTAGAAGTGAAAACCAGGTCAGCTACTTTAATTTTACAAGAAAGTGCCAAACTGTTTCCAAAGTAATGTACACATCTACCAGCAATGTATGAGAGTTCTGGTTGCTGTCATTCTTGTCAATAATTGGGATGTAAGTCTTTTTAATTGTAGACATTCTGATGGGTGAATAGTGATAAGTCTCTGTACTTTTTCATTTGCATTTCCCTGAGGGCTAATGATGTTAAACAGCTTTTCAGTTGCTTATTGCTATTTGTGTGTTTTCTTTGGTGAACTGTCTGTTGGAATAGTTTGTCATTTGTTACCTTTGTATCTCAACTCCTAGCATTTAGTAGTCACTCAGTGTATACTGTTATGAATGAATGAATGTTAAGTCATCTATCAGTGAGGATTCCAAAATGATTCTTAAACTTTTGTGTCATTATTTATAATGCTTATAAAGTACTCATCAAGGGTGCCTAACACCTAGGCAATATCCCACAGTTGGTGGCTATTAATGCCATCCCTATTTTGACTATGAGGAAATGAGGACTGGAAAAGTTATGTTAATCAAGGTCTAGTTTCTAATTATCAAAATTGCTGCTGAAATATGGACTTCTCAAATTCTGTATTTCATGTTTGAGTTTTTTGTTACCAGTAGCTTGATTAAGTATTAGATTAAGCATTAACTGTGTTGCTTCATTCATTTTTTAACTCTTATTTATAGCAAACCTGACATGAAAAATATAATGATGCTAATTCCTTTACATGTTTTAATTTATTTAATTCTCACTATAATCCTATGAGGAAAATACTATTATTTTCATTTTATAGATGATTAAACTGTAGTATAGACAGGTTGTGCAATTGCCTAGGATCTCACAGGTAATTAAAGAGGGAGGCAGGATTCATATTCAGTCATGTCCATACCAATGCCTGTGTGTTTTGCTTTGTTTTTAAACCATTATACTCTCCTGTTTCTCATGACAAAATTAACTTTGGACATGTTAATTTTGAGGGGCTTATGGGATAACAGGGTGGGGATGTCTACTAAATCCCTGACACTTAGGAAAGAGTTACAGGAGGATGAGCACATAGAAAGAGAGTGCACTTGGTAACTACAGTGTAAGACAATATTAAGAAAATGG
>PVKP010036741.1:0-22219 GCA_004027715.1 Plecturocebus donacophilus | reverse complement strand
AGCGTTTGGGGTGTTTAGAATATGCAGGGGGTGTTTAGACTATATAGAGGGTGTTTAACGCCAGATGATTAGATAATATTTCCTAAAGAATGAATGTGTATATCAGGAAGAAAAGTGTCAAGAATAATCCCTAAAATAAATAAAGAGGAAAAAATGATTAATACAGACAATAGATTAGTTGTTAGGGACCTTCATAGGAGCAGTTCTAATGTCATGGAATGGCATCAGTTCTTTAGAATAGGATGAGGGGAGAAGATAGTAAGAGAGAGGAGAAGGAAGACGAGACAGATTTTAGTTTACTGTTTCAAGAATGTTGCTATTTAAGAAAGCAGAGAAAGACAGAAATGTTGGAAGGAGTGTTATGTATATTCAGAAGATTTCTTAAATTTATTTTTTCTCTCTTTTCCCCCGCCCCTTTTGCTTTGATTCTTTCTTTTTTCTTCCCTAACTGACAGGAGATACCAGAGTATGTTTGTATACTCACTGGACTCACACAGTCATTAGAAATAAAATAGTGACAGTGGTGATGCTGAGGTGGGAAGAATAATTACAGGAATAAAGTTCTTTGACAAGAAAGTGTAGAATCTAGAACATAAAGTGAATGGGTAGAGTCTTATAGGAACTTGAGAATTTATTGATTAGTTTGCTTCTGGAATATTTGCTATACTTTTATGCCATATGATATAATTCAATTACTTTATTGCTATCATATATCCTGTGTTGTATTACCTAGATCTTCTCCATAACAAAAGAAGCACTCACTGCTAGAGGTGGGATTGGCACAGTCAATTATTGGCAGTTTTCAGCTGAGAAACTTTGGAGGTTGTCTTGATCCGAAGAGACCACCCAAACTCAAGGTCTCGCCCCCTTTTTGTTGGCAGCCTACATCCAATGATTAGTCAAAAGGCTACTTCATTTGCCTCAAGTCTGGATAAATATACACAGCAAACCCACCTCCAGTGTTCATAATCGTTAAGAGCTATAGAAATGGTTCATAGTGCAAGTCATCCTAAGGGCTAGATAGATGGGCTCCCAAGAATATTGCTTGAAGTATACAGAAATAAAAAATACAAGTATGGGAATCAGGAAGGCAAAGCCTACGGTCTCAGTAAAAATCATAATTCCCTTACCAAATTTCTATACATCATCCATTTTTTTTCCTCCTGCAATTCATTAACTGAAGGAGATACTGGATCTCTGTGGGGAATACCCTACAACAGCCTGGGCAATATATATCATAATAATGCCTTCAGTCTTTCCCCAAAGACAACAAAATTGTCTGTGCACTTTGATTCCATCTCCTCAATAATTCTTTACCACTCTAGTCCTTACAACAATTATTATAAAAAACCAGGCAAGATCTACCTAAGATTGGAAGGATGGAGAAGTTGCAATGAACTAGAAGTGGCAAGTACACTGAAGACCTTTTAGGAGACAATTCTTCATGGGTCTCCAGTGTTTCTACAGCCTTGGAACACAGGCGCTGGCTGCCTTCGTTCTGGACTACGACTATCTTTTCAAGAATGTATAGCAAAGAGCGTTTAAACATATAGTTAGAGTCTCTCTCCAGAGCAGATGGTAGATTTTTTTTTTTTCTGTCCAGGGTGATAATGTCAAGATCTTCCGTTCAGATATAGAACAGGCAGATTTACTACTCATTTTTAAAGATTTGGGTTTCTTAGGCTCCGGGTTTCTTGGCTGTAATGCAAACCCATTATGGGCACAGCATATACCTGAGTCCTCCATCACTCCAATCAGCCTTGGTGGTCAAGGAGAACTTAGGCAAATATGATGTTCATGCTACAGGCTGTGTTGTGAATAAAACAATGCTTCATCTCTGGTAGAGGATTGATTTTGTCTCCATTCAGCACTCACAAAACTGTTACAGGCTAATAATTTTAGCTTGCAAATAGGATACAATATCATATACCTTATAGCTTGTAAGAAGGCCTTCATAAGATTCAGAGATTTGCCACATCAGTAGTGTTCTTAGAGTTTAAATTCCACTAGCTTTGATGGAGTCTGGAAGTTAAAAGGGGCTCTGGAGCACATCTCGGCTATAGAATCAAAGATATTCTTTTGGTGCTACACAGAGCACACAGAAAGCACTAGTGGGATAATCACATTGTAGGCTATTAAGTTTCTAGACCAAGTGAATGCCATTTGCAACAGGGAATTATATGCTTTTCAGGAAATATCAGGTAAGAAATAAATGATTTGAAAACGTATCATCAAGTGACTATCGGACCAGAAATGCCCATTGATTATGGCTCTGTAGATCCACCAAGTAGTAAGATTGGGCATTATCAACAACAATCCATTTTAAAATACAAGTAGTACCTCCAGAGTGAGGCATAAGCAAGTCTGGAAGTCACAAGTGAGCTGCATTCATAGGTGTCCCAAACCTCCATGGCATCCACCACAGTTGCACCTTGCACCAATGCCTCTTCCACACACCACACCTATGATAGGATTGGCAGACTTGATCTGACTAATTCACAGGAGAGAAAAAAGGTGGAGTTTGTTTTATAGGTTAATGGGCTCAGTGAGTGGATACAAATGAAAAATGGACTACAGCAGCAATACATCCTTTCTCAGTGGTTGCCATAATAGACAGTGGTGAGTGGAATTCCTTCCAATTGGTAGAGGTTTGTGTGGTGCTCACCATATATGGAGAGACAAGTAGCCTGCAGTAAGAATAGACTTTTGGATGTGGACGGATGACAAATGGCTGGTTGAAGTTCTCAATGTAAGAAGGTCTCAATGTGTAAATATATTTTTAAAACATGTTAATGACAAGAACTTTTATTCTAGAAAAGGTACTACACAACCAAATACACAGAGTAGTTACTTGATATCCACCATCTTTGGTCACTGGGCTTCCTAATGCATCTGGAACTTAAGGGAGAATCAGAGCTAGACATAATGAATGGGGATTTATCAGTCCTTTCAATCTATCTATTATATATCAATGCATTATATCTTAATTTCATCATTTTCCTTAGGTAAACATTTCTTTAGATGCAACAAAATTGTCTGTGTACTTTGATCCCATCTCCTCAATAATTCTTTACCACTCTAGTCCTTATAACAATTATTATAAAAAACCAGGCAAGATCTACCCAAGATTGGAAGGATGGAGAAGTTACAAAGGATAAGGAATTTGATAAAGTTCTTATAATTATGTTTCCCAGCTCTCTTACTGGGATCACTGTATATGGTCTTGCAACCATTGCCATACTTTTGTTTGGGAGGATACAGTACACTGAACACTTATTTTGTTATCCAGAATGTAGAACAGAAGAACTAGTTATGGCACAGGCAATAGATACAGAAACTAAGAACACAGGATTTAGGGTCAAAAAATATTTTTGAAATTAGTTACATTCTATATTAGCTGTGAACATGGACAAATTAGTTAGCCTTCTTAAATCTAAGTTTACTCATTTGTAAAATGGTTTAAATAAGGTAATTTAAATAAATGTTAATACAGGGTCCTGCACATTTACATTCAATAAATATTACTTAATAATATTAACATTTTCTATGCTAAAATGAAAATAGTAGCAGTTAAAATAGAATGTGGTTAGGATTAAATGAGATAAATATACTATTTTGGATTTAATGCACTAAAATATTGTTATATTTTAAAACTATTCTCTGGTTAGATTACTGAAAGATGAGTCTCACATTGTGGTCACACTTTGTATTTTCTCAGTACTTACTTACACACATTTCTTATTGTCTCTGTACAAAAAAGTAACATTTTTAACTATACAAAAGTAGAGCATTGTGAAACATATTAATTCAATCTCAGACTGACTGGGATTTTGTGATAACTCAGACAATGGCATGTTGAAATATACTTCTTTATCATAGAACAAAAGTGTTTACTGAGAAAATGGATAATGTAAATACAACTGAAAAAAAGAAAGTTTAAGGTGCTTAAGAGAACAAATCTTTTCAATTCTTTAAATATTCCTACCAATAGAAATAGTACTGAGAAATTACAATGTATAGGCACTGTACTTTTTATTTAGTTTTTGTTTTATCAAGGTTATACATGCTTCTAGTTTTTGTTTTTTAATTATGATAAACATGAAGAGTTGTATCAAATTATTATAAAAATTAGTTTACTGACCTCACCTGAATCCTCACCTTTCTTGTTACCCAGGGAAAACTTCCTTTGGATCTTTTAATGGATTCTTTAGCCACTTTTCTGTAGATCTCTAAATATATACTGAAATCCTTACTTTATGATTCTTTAGAAAGAGTTTTTCTTAGTCTACCACATCCTTAAATATATGCACTCTTTGTATCTTCCCATTGTTCAAAAATGGTTATATCATAATTTAGGTTAGAGCTACACACATACATAACTTTTTCATTGCTTTCTCTGGTTCATAATTACCAAGTTGAGGGGGAATCCACAATGGCTGAGTAGGAGCAGCTCTGGATTGCAGCTCCCAGTAAGAGTGTGGAGGATGAGTGGTCGCTGCATTTCCAGACAGATTTTGATTGCCCACAGACCAGGAGATTCCCAGGTGGAGGAGCGCCATGGGTCTCCAGTACAGCTGTTTGGGCCGACACAGTGTCTCCGCGCATCTCCACACAAAAACCTCACAGGGTCCGGTTGCCGTTTCAGCTGGTGGTGACTGGAGTGCCTGGGAGACAGTCTCCCATTCAACTGATAAAAAGGGGACTGAAATAGGGAGCTAGGCCAGGAGATTCCTGGGTGAAAAAGTGCCACGATCTTCCAGCGTGGCTATTTCAGCTGGCACAGTGGGTCACAGCACAAGTCCTGGTGCCTTTTCAACTGGTGACTGAAACACCTGGGAGAGAGAGTCACCCATTTAACCGAAAAAAAGGGGACTGAAACAGGGAGCTGGGCCAGGAGATTCCTAGGCAGAAAAGCACCACGAGCCCCCAGCATGGCTGTTTCAGCTAGTGCAGAGGGTCTCTGCACAAGAACTCACACAAATCTGGTGCCATTTCAATTGGTGACTGGAATGCCTGGGAGACAGGGTTGCCCGTTCAACTAAAAAAAAAGGGGGTCTGAGGCAGGAAGCCAGGCGATCAGGCATGGCCGGTCCCAACCCCACAAAGACCAGCAATCTGGAACACTCTGGATTGAGAGTTTCACAGCAAGCCGCTGAACTGGGAATGGTCCAGCTCTGTAGGGGAGGGACATCCACCATTACCAAGGCAGTCCACCATTGCTGAGGTGTTTGAACAGAAAATCGAACACCACAGGTTCTCATAGATGGGTGTTGAATAATGAGAATACATGGACACAGGGAGGGGAGCATCACACACTGGGGTCTATGGGGGGAAACTAGGGGAGGGATGGCAGGGTGTGGGGAGTTGGGGAGGGAGAACATGGGGAGAAATGTCAGATATAGGTGATGGGGAGGAAGGCAGCAAACCACATGCCATGTGTACCTATGCAACAATCCTGCATGTTCTTCACATGTACCCCAAAACCTAAAATGCAATAAAATATATATTTAAAAAATTACCAATTTTCTTTTCTCTTTGTTAGTTTCTTATTAGTTCTCGCTATTTTATACCTTTCTTTTTGTTGAAATTTATTTCAATACATTAAAATACTTCAGGTATTCTCTCTATGTCATCTTGAAGCAGTCTTTCCAGGTTTCTTCTAGCATGTTTTAATTTGGGTTGAGTGATCTCTAGAGCTGTGGCCCAGCTGTCTTTTGGAATTTTTCTTTATCCAGGAAATTCCCTTTGGGTTAGAATCTATGTTTCTATGATGCCATATTTTCTTTCTTTGGTTTACATGATTGTTTCAGCAAGGCATAGGTACTAGGCCATTCATGCATTGCTATGAAGAAATACATGAGGCTGGGTAATGTATTTTTTAAAAAGAGGCTTGGCCTGGAATGGTGGCTCAGGCTTGTAATCCCAACACTTTGGAAGGCCGAGGCGGCTGGATCATGAGGAGATCAAGACCATCCTGATGAAACCCCATCTCTCCTAAAGTTAAAAGGAAAAAATAGCCAGGCCTAATGGTGTGTGCCTGTAGTCCCAGCTGCACCAGAGGCGGAGACAGGGAAGTCACTTGAACCCAGAAGGTGCAGGTTGCAGTGAGTTGAGATTGTGCCACTGCACTCCAGCCTGGCAACAGAGAGAGACTCTGTTGCCAAAAAAATAAAAGGCTTAATTAGCATATGGTTCTGCAGTTCTGCAGGCTGTACAGAAAGTATAGCACAGGCTTTTGCATTCGGGGAGGCCTCAATAAGCTTACAGTCATGGCAGAGGCAAATTGAGAGCAGGCATCTCATATGGTGGGAGCAGGTGCAAAAGAGAGAGAGAGTTAGGATGGGGGCAGTGCCACACTTTACAACAAGCAGTTTTCCCAAGAACACACTCAATATCACAAGGACAGCATTAAGCCATTAGGGATCTATCCCAATGACCCAAATACCTTCCAGCAAGCCCCATCTCCAACATTCGAAATTACAATTCAAACTGAGATGTGAGGGAAACATATTTTCAGTCCATATCAACATCGTATGCTGGCAATTTGTAAGAAATAATATACAGGAATGAAAGTTTTGCTATCTTATATATCTAAAATACCTTTGTGTTGTCTTTGCTTTTGATGGTAGTGACGATACAGTATCTGCAGTTGGAAATAATTTTGTTTTAGAATTTTGAAAGTCTTTCTTCTTTGTTGTTTTTAAATTTTCAGCTTTTTTGTTTTCTTTTGTTTTTATATTAAAAAATGATGACATTTTGATTTTTCAATCCTTAGTATCCAACCAATTTTTTCTCTCTGGAAGCATGTAGTTAATCTGTTTGCCCACATTGCTTTGAAGTTCAAGATGTGTTTTTGTATAGATGTAATTTCACACATTTTCTTGGCCCCTTTATCAGCTCTTTCATCCTGGTAACTCAACTTCTTCAGTTCTGGAATTGTCCTTGAGTTAGTTTTTACTCAATTCCTTTATGTTTTCTCAGGGTATTCTATTTTGAACTCCATGCAGATGTTGGATTTTGTGTTCTGGTCCTCTCATCTGTGTGTTGTTGCTGTATTATTTCTTAGCCACTTCTTATCTCAGTGTTGCTGTTCCCCTTTCTGAGAGTTCTTTTTTAAAATTTATCTTTTAATCTTTATATTAAAATTTTAATTTCTCCTATTATAATTTTTATTTTCTAAGGCTCACACTTGTTATATTAGTGTTAATTTTTATTATCGTACTCTTATTTCATAGATTCTTTATCTCTCCAAGTTTACTTGGTTATTGATTTTATTTTTCCTCTCTAAGGATATTCTCTCTCTCTCTCTCTCTCTCTCTCAAATATATATGTATTTGAAATTTTATTTTCCTACATAGTCTCTTTTTTCCTACTATCTGTTCTTTGTTCTTTTTATTTATTTGTGCTGGTTTCTCTCCTGGTTATCATTTGTTGACTGCTTACATTTATGAGTGTGCTCTAAGACACTTACCGGAGCCTCTGAATGCACCAGTGGGAAATCAACCGCAGTGTTCGCTGGGGGTGATCTAGTGTGGCCATTCACTGATGAATCATTTATGTCAGCACATTTAGAAATTTTCCAAGGAACTGGTCATATTTTCTAGAGAAACTTCTTTATTTCTTCTGCCTGCAGAGCAGCATCTTCGCTGGAAATCTGGTGGTTAGATTGGAAAAGGTTAATAGTCTTAATGGTCACTGACACCACTGTCTGCAGTATGGAATACCCTCCCACAACTGTGCCTGACATTGTCCTCTTCAGAGACCACTGTTTAGCCTCTACAGAACATAAAATTATCATCTTCTGATATGGTGAGAGGTGGTCATCACTATGCAAAGTAGGATAACAAATCAGAAGAGTATAATCAATGTATCTCATTGAGAGAAAACTGGGGACGTTCTGGGTTGAACAATTATTTTTGGGTGTGTGAGAAATATAACATCTGTGGTTCCTAGCCAGTGAAATGCCAGAAGTACCCTGTAGTCACTCCGATACCCAACAATGTATCCCCATATTTCCAGCAGGCCCCAGAAAAGAGACTGCCTAGTTTGAGAAATGATTTCTAAGCACACTTTCATCCACGTTTCTTACCTTAAACCCTGTATCAACCCTTTCCCAGAGATATTACCAAGTCTTGAGATTTGTGAGTTTTTGGGTAGAGTATCACAAATTCTTCAGGTATTTAGGGTTTCTGCAGTGTAAATTGAATTGCTTCTTCCATTTATTCATTCCAGTTATGAATGCAGCTTTTGGAGTTCCAACGAATGATTTAATATCCGTCAACTTTCCAGTTTCCAAATGTTATTACTATTGTTTCTTTTTTTCTCTTTGTGAGTTTGTATCTTTTTTAAAAAATCCATTTATTGTCATTTTAGTGGGATTTCATCAGAGAATGGAGGCTCATGAGCTCATTCAACCTTCTATCTTTAACAGCTATGGTAAGTTCTTTGTGTGTAGTTTTTAATTTATGCCCACAATGATCATCTGGGGAAAGAACTCAGATTATCTCAATTTTTTAGCCCAGGAAACAGGCTTTATTCTTGGTCTAAGAGGCCCAGATATTAATACATATAACATTATATTTTCAACCAATGTTCTGATATTCTGCTGCCTTCTCTGAAATATTGAGGCATTCTTTCTGTTTGCCTGTAGGTGCAAGTGAGGATAGAGGTAAAAAGAGTAATATGAGCATGAAGCAGTTTCAAGAATTAGAGTACAGATTCTCTCCTGAGGCCTAACAAGGCCACAAATAGCTAGAGGCTCCATTTTATTTTGCTCCTTAAACCCTGCTAGCAGATATAAGCAGGGTTTCAGATCACCTAAAAAATCAAACCTGTTTTAGAAAATTTCTTCTCTTTGTTCCATGTGAGTTACACTATGATGTTGTTATACCCTGCTCAGATTTCTTAATCTCTATTCCTCATCATTGGATGTGAGATTTTAAATATTATTTTTTAAGGGGGCCAAAAACTAGAAAATCTGATGAAAGTAATAAACCATCTCCTTAAAAAATATCCTGTCATGTGAGAATTCCTGCTTATGCTTTTTAGGGCATTCATAGACCCTTTGAGTCTAATCTAAGAGTCCCAGAAGATTATAAACTCCTCTACTTTAATAGCAGTTGAAAAATATTCTGTAAAGCTCCCCCTCCAAATTTTTACTTTTTTGTGTATAAGAACTAGAAAGACTAACATTTTTTCCCAGGACTTTTAAAATATGCCTTTGAAAAAGATCCTTTGAAGCTACTGTAGGCAAAAGTTATTTTAAGTCACTGTTACCATGTTTTTTTCCTTCTGTTCTAATGAACAAGTGAACTTCTAAAAATTTCAGCTTATAATAGAGACTATGAGAAGAAACACGGATGTATAGCTGTGCGAAGGCTTACCCTTTTTCTCTGGACATTCCAGGGTGTTCTCCATTGATTAAGTAGAATGAGTTCAACAGTTACTGATTTTCCTCCTGATGCCTTCATAAGTGTATTATGATGGTTAATTTTATGCATCAACTTGACAGGTCACTGGGTACCACTGACTCCCTTTGACCTGGGACATTGGCTTCTTTTGAGTCTTCAGATACAAACAGAAACATTGGTTTACCCTGGTCTTGGGCCTGCTGGTCTTCATACTAGCTGCTTTCCTTGGTTTTCAGGCCTTCAGACTTAGACTGAAACTACACCATGAGCTCTCCTGGGTCTTCAATTTGCCATCTCACACTACAGATCTTGGGACTTGTCAGAATACAAAACTGTATGAGCCAATTACTGAAATTTCTATTTATTGTATCTATCTCCCATTGTTACTTTTTCTCTGGAGAACCCAAATTAATACATATAGATTAGAGAAGACTTTTAAAGAAAGAGATTTTAAACATGGTTTAAAATATAAACCATTTTCCTTTTTAGAATAAAGATGTCTGGTGCCATGATACAAACTTCAGAGGTAAGCCCAGAAGAATGGTCTACAAAGGAGAGTTCTGTAGATCCTCGTTATACATTTATTTAAATAAACTCCAGAATCAACCACTTCATTGGACTTTACCAGAATCAACCACTTCACTGGACTTTACCAAGCAAAATATTTAATCTATCTATATGTCAAATCAGTGTCCTGGCTTTTCTTGTCATATGAAGACTTTTTTATTTTAAACTTGAATAAGAAGAAATAAAGTTTCTTTTCTCCATAATATCAAAGTAATTTTGTAAGTTTATGGAAACAAAGGAGATGTTCTTTAAATATATAATTGTTTAAATTTTCTGTTTTAGTTTCTGCAGTATGATCAACCAGTAAACAAGGAATGGTAAATTGGAAGAAGCTAGGTCCAAATTCCAGTTCTTTCTCCTGTTAGTTGCATGAGAACAGCTAAATCACATATCCTATCTGGATTTCTGGTGTGGTTTTTTGTTGTTGTTAAATATGGAAAACAATACCTTACACTTTTTCCCTTATAAGGTCCTTTTGAAGACTAAATTAAATAATGTATGAAAGTATATGTACTATGTTCTAAGAACTGGTATGAATAAATATTAATACCAAGAAAGAAAAGAAAACATGAAATATAATATTCACTAAGGGAGAAAAAATAGTTTTACCAGCACAAATTAAAGTAAATATTACTCTTCTCAAGGCCCTAATGCCATATTTTATTTTTTATATTTATCTAAGTATACCTGTAGCTAGACCTAATGCTTGTGACTATAAGCATGTAGGTAACTATACAAGTTGATTGAAACTGCCCATCTCCTTTCTTTCAGCTATGCTCAAATGCTTTCAGAATGAAAAGAATACTAATTAATTTCCCAAACCTCTTGTAGGACTAAACAGCAATGGGATTATCTCAGAAAGTCTGAAAAAGAGACAGTAAGATCATAAACTGTTAGAGCTAGAAGAGATTATCCAGTAACAATCCTTCCATACTCCTATTTTGTGAACTCCCCATATGCACAGATAAATTTTAAATAATCTGTCCCAATTCATTTGGGTAGTCTGTGGGAGAACAAGTATTCCAACTCCTGTCTCATTTCTTATTCTTTCCCTCACAATCCCTCTATACTACACTAATACTGGTTTTCATGTTTTTTAGGGGAGTCTTCAAGAATTTCTGCCTTTTGTACCCTTGAATTCCATTCAACACAGCCAGCTTTGCACATGAAGGATTTATTTGGTCTGGAGTTTATTTAACAACTGTGAAGAGAGAGGGCACCAAAACTACTTGGGCCCCTAGAGAGATGTGATGACCAAATTGTTTTGGCTCCTTGAGAGAAGTGATGGTTTCAAATTGGGGGATGATGTGTAGAGCTATAAATTACTTTTATTTTTGGAGAAGAGTCATATTCTTGGGAAAGTTACTTTCCAGGTCCCTTGTTAGGGTATTCAAGAAATGTTCTTTTATAAATAGGTATTTGGTTCCTACTTTCATAAGGGGAGAATATATCTCTCTCTTTCTCTATAGGTCAAAGCATCTAATTGTAAACAGAGTTTTTATGGGTGGTGTGGAAAGTGAGTGTCCCCAAGTGTCACTGAATCACACACTAGCAACCTTAAGAAAAGTACTTCCCTGACTCTAATTTAACTTTTAGACAACCTCTAAAGGCTTATAAAATGGCAGTTATGAAATGAACATACATGCGTCTTCTTCATCAAGCATTTTTGAGAGGAAGACCATTGAAACTAGTCCTGGGTAAAAGTGGGGAGTTTATATCCAGTGTCCTATTATTTCCTCTCTCTATGCTATTTTCACCAATTTAACTATTTTTCTGAAACCCTGGGGTTCCTACGCTTCCTTAGGCATTCTTTAAAGTGCAGGAAAAGGCTACTTCACTTCCCAAAGTGTTTAGGAACTCACACTACTGCTCTTTTAGGATTCTTTTCACTTTCAGCATGTTCCAGAAAGATAGCATTGTTTCCTTTACAGAAGTAACTCTTTACTGATGGTGTTTCCAATGGTTCTATCTGCACCTGTGGGCATTGTAGTGTTGTAAGGGTTTAAATTCTGATAAAGGAACAAGAAAATATTTTATTAATCTGGAGTCCTATATCACTCTTTTGCCATACTGTCACATTTAAAGACTCATAGTGCACAAGAAAGTAGTGCATTCCCTGGATAGCTTACAATTTTCTAAAACTTTGACTATCAGTTAAGTCTTACCAGACTTCTGTGAATAATGCTGCATTCAAACCTACAATATCCATGATTAGCAACATTAATAACACACACGTACAAAGAATTTGGAACATTTGTAAAGGAAAGTCTAAGAAATAGCCCATTTTTCTTTATCTTTGCAATTATTGGATTAATGTCCTAAACTGTGGGTTCAGGGGCCCAAACTTCTTCTGGATTTGCCCTAGTTGTTATTACTCTTCTTTTGGTTGGTTCCTGGGCCTGTGCTATTTTTTGGATTTTTCCTTCAGTGAGAAACATCTGAAATCTGAGTTTTTAATCCACCATTCTGCAATTTCAACACCCTTTTCCATTTATTTTGAACTATTCAACATCCTAGTTAGTATCAGCTGGCAAGCAACTCAGGCTTGTCCTAGACGTTTATCTACCCAATCAACTATTATGGTGTCCTGAGATTAATTTGGCTTGCTGAGTGGAAAATATTAAATCCTACCTATATGTCATACTTGGAGATTTTGTTTCCACAGTCTCCACAAATTCTTTCACCTACCTTTTACATGCCTGTTATCAAAATAGCAATGTTGCTCCCTTGTTAATTTACCCTCTGGTAGCATTTCCTATACTAGAAGCCTCTCAATAGATATTAGACAACAATTATGGATTCATTCCTGACTTTGTATCATCTTCAAACAATTACTCCTAAATTGTCATGCATTACAGGACTAAGATAAAAGCTGTGGTGTAAGCTTAGAAGAAAAATTTCAAATAAGAACAACCTTGTTTCCCATTGCAGTATGTAAACCCTCCCCAAATAAAGAGACACCAAGCTATATTTTACCAGAGCCAAACATATTTCCTGCTTACATCTTGGAGGGATACTCAATAACTAGAGCAGTGCATTTAGTTGTTTTGTGTTGCGAAAATCCTGATATTTCTTCTTTCTTAATATTAGCATATCTAACAGTTTCATTCTACTTCCTTTGAAGCTATCTTAACTTACTGCCTCATGACCTCAAATTTCATAAAGCCCCTCAATACTTATTTTTTTTGTGTCAAATCCCTCCAGTCTTAGCTACAGGCTTTTCTTCCATCATGCTTACTGTCCTAAAGTACAGATGGTTTATCTAGGTTCCCAGGGCCCTGAAATGGCTTCTAATTGCCTAGGAAAGGATCTGTGCATTTTTTAGTTCAGTGCCACTCATAAGTGCTTTTGTCTCTTTCTTTTCTCATGCTGCCCCGCCATGTGAATCCCCTGTACCAGGCAGGTTGAGCAGTTCACTTTTCCCTAAAAAAAAAAAAAAATCCTGATGGGTTTTAAATTCTGTATGTAACTCATATCCATACCAATTCTGTCTGCCTAGAACATTCTACTTTTTTTTTCTACTTAGATCTAATGCATCATCCTTGTCTTAACTTAAATTTTCAATGTTTAGTTTTTCTGTGAAGCCTTCCTTAGCAGTCTCAAAGAATGTCCCTCCTCTTATCTTCAGCCATATTTATTACTTGCATTAATTATGTTGGCACAACTTAATCATTAGTGATTCTAGTTATTTTTTCATATGCATCTCCTGTTTACTCAGCTGCATAGTAAGTCCCACAAAGCAGTTAGAGTAAGCTCCCTGTAAGACATATCCGGTTATATTTTTCTCTTGTCTAAAACTCTTCAACATCTCTTTGTTGTGGCTAGGAAAAAGCCCAAGTGCAGGCTTTTCACAACCTGACTACCTCTCTAGCTTAATCCATTCTCATGTTTACATTTTCTCCTCCTTCAAATGTTAAGTCAGCATAACTACTTTACTGCTTTTACATGCTTTTCTTCACTTCCACAATCAACCATCAAATCGTGACATTTCTACCTGCTAAATATATTAAGAATTTACCTATTTGTTTCCTTTCTTATTGCCAGTAATCTAGTATATAGCAAAAGTCACTATCTTCTGAAATAGTGACTTATCCTTCTTTCATGCTGATTAATTTTCTAAAAGGGAGTGCTGAGTTTGAAATGATTCTGAGTTATCCAAATAGATATTCAAAGTATTAATTCTGATATGCATATTCTGGATGAAAAGATACAAAATTGGAGTTTTGGTCAAATTGTTACTCATAGGAATCATGAGAGAAACAAGGAAGAGAGCAGAGAGGGAGTCAAAAAGAGGGTACAAGTCAATACATCAAAGATACCTGATATTTAATAAATGGAATCTAAAAAGAAGCAGCCAGAGAAAGAAAGACAGAAACAACCCAGTGTGGTAGCATGAGAATCAAGAGAATAAAGTAATATAAAAGTAGGCTTTACAGTGCCAAACCATGAAAATAGATCCAGTATAGATAAGGACTGAGATGCAAAGTATTACAATATTGATGGAAAGGAACAGGTCACCCTTACAGTACATTTATTATGTGCCAAATACTTAACTTATAATAATTTCTTTGACTATATTAATCTAGTGAGATGATAGGTTTTTGCCTATGAAGAGTTATGGAATGAAGTGAGAAGCTCTAGACTCAAGCAAATTTTAATGTTGACTGGTAGGTGCTAAGGTTTGAAGGTTTGTCTCCTCCTAAACTTATATGTTGAAACTTAACTATCAATGAGATAATATTAAAAGATGAGGCCATTGGTAGGTGACTAGATCATCAGGGCAGAGCCCACATGAATGGGAACAATGCCTTATAATAGAGAACCCAGAGAGTTGCCTTGCTCTTTCTACCATGTGAGGACACAGCAAGAAGATACCATCCTATGAACCAAAAACTTGGCCCTTAAAAAACCCCAAATTTGCCTGCACCTTGATCTTGAACTTCCCAGCTATGAGAACTGTGAGAAATACATTTCTCTTGCTTATGGACTCCCCAATTTATAATATTTTGTTATGGCATCTCAAACAGATTAAGAAAATATTGATATCAAAGATTGGGTTGCACTATACAAATATCTAAAATGTAGAAGTGGCTTTGCAACTGAGTAATAGATGTTGAAAGAGTTGCTAGAAAAATTCTACATTTTCATGAATTGACCATAAAGGATGAATATGTGAGGGCTCAGAAGAAGGAATAAACTATAGAGAATGCCTCT
Organism: Plecturocebus donacophilus; assembly: GCA_004027715.1. Lineage (NCBI taxonomy): Eukaryota > Metazoa > Chordata > Mammalia > Primates > Pitheciidae > Plecturocebus > Plecturocebus donacophilus. The sequence continues at coordinate 7,028 of PVKP010036741.1, read as the reverse complement.
GTTTTCTTAGAGAATATTTATTAGTCATAAACAGTGTTTGCAGCAATATGGATAGTGAAAGTCATTCTGATGAAGTCTCAGGTGAAATAAACATGTTAATGAAAAGTAGAGGAAAGCTGATCATTGTTATAAAGTGGCAAATAATTTGGCTGAATTCTGTTTATGTCCTAGCATTGTGTGGAAAGTAGAAACTGTGAGCAATAAAATAGATATTTGTCTAAAGACATTTCTAAGTAAAGTAGTGAAGGTACAGCATGCCTTCTTTTGAATGTTTATATTAAGATGCAAGAAGCTAGAAACAATTTTAAAATGGAATTTTATTATCAAAAGGGAAGGAGACCTTAAAGATGTAGAAATATTCAGCCTGTTCCTATTGTAAAAAGTGAGAATGCATGTTTGGGAGAGTGCACCAAGGATGTGGCCAAGTGACCATTAAATAAAAAAAATCATAGAGATTAGCCACATGTTATTCATCAAGACCAATGAAAGAATAATCTAGAAGGCACTCTTGAGGTCATCAGTGATGATCTTCCCATCACAGGCCCAGACTGAAAAGGCCTTGTGGCAATACAATTTTAAAGGGAGGCACCTGTGCGACCTCAGTGCTCATCACCCAGTGACACCTCAAGGCTCTGCTTCGTGCATTCCAGTGCAATGCTCCTTAGCTGCCCTAGGTTTAACTCCAGCATGTGCAGGTAAGCATAAATTGTGATGGTGGCCCTTCTACAGGACACAGGTAAGAAACAATGGCAGCATCCATGTGGTTTGCAGTATGCATAAGGCTTAGGGGCATGGCTGTCTCTACCAAGATAGAATTTGAATGATGGAGCCACCCAGATCCTGTGTATGAGACCCAGACAGAGAGTTTTACAAAGACATGCCCACTGGAGGAAGCCTCTACTAGAGCAAAGCCTAATGGAGTCATAGGGTGGGGCCATTTCCTCTTACTTTCCAATCTTAGATTGCTAGAGCCACCAGCTTGCAATTTCAGCTTGTGAAAACTGCAAGCACCTGTCTACAACTAATGTAGTGTGGGCTGTGTCACCAAAACTGTAGGACCAGGGTCATCTGGAGTCTAGAGTGGCCAACTCCTATTTAGAAAAGTGTCAGAGAAGGCACAACCTCTGCCCCAATGGGCTTGTGGGGCACAGCCTCAAGTCAAGGATTATTCTCAAGCTGTACATTTTGGACTTACTCAAGACTTGTTACCCTTTTTATGTTTCCTCTTGCTCTCTCTTGGAATGAGAAAGTATACTATATGCCTGTCCCTCCTTGTACTTTTGAAGCTCATACTATGTCTAATTTTACTGGCTCACAGTTGGAGAGTAATTTGCCTTCATGTAAATTATTCTTTAAATATCACCCATATCTGATTTTGATTATACTTAGAGAAGACTCTGGACTTAAACTTTAAAGTTGATGCTGAAATGAGTTAAAACTTTGGGGCTATCAGGAGAGAATAAGTGTATTTTGCTTATGAGAGTGACTACATGTTGAGAGGACAGTAGTGGACTATTATGGTCTGAAGGTGATGTTTCCTCAAAATGTGGCATATGTTGAAACCTATTCACCGATGTGATGTTATTAAGAGGTGGGGTCTTTGAGAGGTAATTAGATGATGAGGCTGAGTTCTCATGAATAGGACTAGTGCCCTTATAAAAGAGGTCCAAGAGAGCTGTCTTGCTTTTTCTACCAAGTGAGAACATAGTGAGAAGTCACCATCTGTGAACTAGAAAATGGGTCTATACCAGATATGCTGATGCCTTGATTTTGGACTTCCCGACCTCCAGAAGTAGTAGAAATAACAGTAACAGCCACCTGTGGATAGTATTTTGTTATAGCCATCCCAATAAACTAAGACTTGGGTCTTATAGAGAATCAGGGGTTGCAGGGTAGACAGATAACACAGAGAGTGGTTTTAGCTAAGAAGGCAAAAGACAATGGATGCACAGTCCAAATGGACAAATGGAGGCTTAGAAAATAGAAAGAGGACCAAAATACCATCCATATTCACCTGGGCAGTGACTGGATCAATGCATGGGGCTGAGTGGAAATTGAAAAATCGAGGGGAAAAAAAGTCATTTATTTCTAATGGCTTCATTTAAATGTAGGGGGTAAGCTCATTTGTTGAGAGTCAAATAGAATCTGACAAACTCAGGTGTGAGAGGTTGTGAAGAGATCACTGAATTTGGAATCTGATGATCTGAGTTCAAATTTTTTTTTATCTCTGATGACTGTCTGACAGTATCTGAGCTGTCCTCTTTTATTTACTAAACCAGGTTCATATCTCCCAATTTTGGTGTCATCATGGCAATGCCTAATGCAGAGGCTGCCACATAGTAGGCATTCCAAAAAATTATAGTTAAATCTGAATCTGCGTTGCCCTGCACCTCACCCCTTTAGCTTATTGAATTAGAAGTCAGTAATGAGCTGTTTCAAAGCTTTCTGCCAACAGTCATTGTAAGGATAAAAAGAAAAAAAAGAAAAAAAGAAAAATCTTCAGTAAGTAGACAGTGCTATTCTCTGTAGAGAGGAAGGGCGCTCTGACTTAGCACCCACCATGCCTGGGGCCATTAATGAATCCTGGCGTCTTTTTCTCATCATTGCAGCAATTCAAAAGGAGAAAGTTCTTCTTGGCAAGGAAGTGCTATTTTCAGAGACAAGATTAGGCTCATTTTGGGCAGGAGCCGTGCTTCTTCTGTCCCCGCACCTCTGAAGATTAGGTTAAAAGGTAAGAAGGAATGACTCAGAATAATTGCATTGCTTTACTGTGAACTTTAAGATCTTTTAGTGGAGGAGTTTTACAAGCAGTGATAGATAGTCATAGAGAGAGGAAAAGCACAAACCCAGGGGAAAAGAACTGTGATGGCTGACTGAATTTCTACAAAAAGAAGCTTGGCCAGCTTTGTTATTTTTTTCTACCTCCCCCAATTCCACAGGAATATTTTGAATATATCCTCATCTCTCAGCTTCTGAAAACAGATTTTTTCTCCATCCACTTTCACTTTGTGATTACATATTTTCTATAAAGCAGATTTTAGAAATTTTATTTTGAGACCAGGTACATGAAGGTAAAGCTATCTATAGAGATGTTATATTCAATGGTTATTTTATAATTGGGGAAAATACACACCATAGTGATATCTCTGAGCCAAACCTAAATGTCTTATCTCTCAGCACTAATCATGCAAACTATTGAAAAACATGAATGAATCTATTGAGTTTTTAGCTCAATGCTTAGCTGTTAAAAGAATACAGAAGAGATAAAATTAGTCAGTTCCTGGACTTACGAGTTTACAATCCACTTGAAGAGAAAAGATAGGGTTTAATTGTGCACTTTATGGTAAGAAGTAATGTAAAATTGTAGATATTTAAGCACTATTTGTATTTATTATTTCCTTACTTTTATTCCCCTCCTGCATCCATTCTGCTAGATTCCGTAGTCAGAGAACTGACTTTTTCTGACTTCCCATGTCTGATCAATTGCCAGGTCACATGACTTCTACACCCAAGTATCTCTAGAATATGTCCATTTATCTCTAGTCCCTACTGCCATCATCCTATTGAGCCATTATCCACTCTTACCTGGACTATGGAAACATTTTCATAACTGGTTCCCTGATTTCTAGCCACACCCTTTGCTAATCTGTTCTCCATAATGAGCCAGAGTGATTTTTCAAAATACCAAGAATAACAATGTCTTTAACTTTATACATACATCCACCCTTTTATACCTCCTTTTTTTAATGCCTTTTTAAAGTAATTTGATGGTTCATTCTCACTCTTAAGATAAGAGCCTGAACTCTTCATCGTGGTTTTAAGTCACTTGCTGCTCTAGCCCTGGCTTGAATACCAGCATTTTTCTTCAGCCACTCTCTAAAAAACTGTACAATCTGAGGCACTGACTTCTTTTCTGCTTCTCTGTTACCTCCCCAACACCCCCTTCCATCACCATAGTTCATTTGTTATCCCTGTCTTTGGAAATCTCTGCATTATTAATTTGTATTTCTATTGTGTTTTGTTCTCAGCCATAAATATCACCAGTTTATGATAATTGCTTATTGTTTCCATTCTTTGTACTTTGATAGGGGTAGGGCTCAGTTTGACATTCTTTATTTTGTTATCCGAGTATATAGATCAGTACTCAACATTGAGTAAATGGGTAACTAACAGTTAAGTGAATAAATGTGAAACTGGGCAAAACAAAAATAAAGTTTTGCAAAAGAAGGGTAACTCTGATCTATAAAACAGCAGGAAAGAATTAAGATTGACTGAGATTTGAGAGATTCACAGATAGCATTTCATTCTGGGAAATGATAAGAAGAAAAAGAGTTATCAGTATAATAATGGAGAGACTATCTGCTTGAGAGTAGCAGGAGATGAATGTTGGATACAGTAGGAAACTGGGCCTCTTACCTACATGTGGGGAATCACAGTTACAAGAAAGTAGAAGGCCTTGATGATAGGGAAGCAATTTATATTTGACACGGTAATAAACATCAGATATATAAAATATTTGACCCAGTATCTGGAACCTGTCAGAGGAAGGTTTGTGAAAGAAGCTAAATATTGCTCTTTTCCTTATTCAGATACTAAAGCAGCAAGAGCCCCTCTTTGCACAATCTTTGAATTGAAAGATGACTTTTTAAAACTGTGATCAGCAGGTAGGATGCCAGAAAACATAAGCTGACAGGCTCTGTAGTTTGATGGCTAAATCTAAAGCAATGTGCTTCTATGCCCCAGCTGTATAATACTAATACAGTTATTTAACCTACTTAAACCTCAGTTTTCTTCTCTGAAAATGGGGATAAAATAACTTACCCCATAAGGCTGTCATGAGGAGGAAAGAATGTCATTTAGGTAAAGTGCTTGCCTCTTAGTAAACATTCAATGAAAGTCCCTATTATTTCCATGACATATTGTGCTTATTTTATTACTTTGTGTTCACAGTTTCTATTCTAAGGTAGAAAGGTTCAGCATGAGTTATGTATCCTTGTTAAATTAGTTTTCTGATTGTGGTTTTTGATTAAATGTCATGTAAGAGTCAAAGTAGAAATAAATAATCAGACACGCAAGATGTTATACCACAAAAGAACCATGGAACATAAAAGGGAGGGGAGGATTTTGCCACTTGTGACAGTGTTTAATTCACTTGAAAAACCGTGAAACATTTAGAAGAACTCGATATTTTGTAAATTAGTGAGTTGACTCATTTGATCAAATATTTAAAAATGATAAATCAACAAATGTTATGTATTCATTTTTGACAACTGTGATTTGCACAGCGAACAATAGCATTGATAACAGTATTCTCACATGCAGACTCTGTTTTGATCTCAAAGTAGAGCCACATATGGGGCAGCATACAGATGAATTAACATAACTATGCTCTGGGACAAGACATTGTAAAACTGGAGGTCTTCTCGTGAGGAAGAGAAGGCTAGGATCTGAAAGGGTGAGGGAAATAGAGTTGGCAGAAGATACTGGCTCTAACAAAGATGGCATTTTTCCCAAGTAAAGTTTCCAAAAGATGTACCTAGCTCGACCACAGGTCAGTACAAATCAGGATAAGAAAGCCCAATGGTTGCCGAGAGCAGAACCCTTGAAACCAATATTTATTGTAATTAGGCACAATGGCATATTGTTGTGGAAGAGCAATTCATTCACAGCAGATTCCCAGTCAATGGCAAAAGCTGGAGAAGAGGACTTCAGCACTTTGGAAATTAATCTAGCAGAATCTAGATAGGGAAATAGTATGTCATGCAGGTTGATTGAGCTCAAGGGCCACAGGATAAGAAAGAGCTTAGTTTTTATTAAATAAGATAAAATAGAAGAGAAAGGTGTAAGGATTAAATATGATTTGATGGAGGGCTATAACATAGTTCAGTAGAATGCCCTCACAGAATCTAAAGTGCATTCTATGTCATCAGACATTCCGAATATTTGGTAGTACAATAACAAGGGCCATTGTATGTTAGGTAGGAATTGCTAATCTCATAATTCCTAATTGATAAATTTCCTCCAATCTCTATCAAAGTTGACTCAAAAGGTAGGGCCATGGACCTATGGTTCAAGCCATAAGAAAGCTCAATTTGGGGAAGCTGAAAAATGGCACACCTAATAGAAAACAAAAAGCAACTAGAAACCTCCATTGTCTGTCAGTACTGTTAGACCAATGCTCCATAAGACAATAGCATTTTATTCATTAAGGAGGGAGTGATGGAAACGACCATATCTACCCTCTAGTGTCTTGGGTACCAGGAATATTTTTGGTAAACTGACTATTTTGCTGCTACAATATATGATTGTACATTAGCTTGAAAATGCAATGAGAGCTTCAACTGCTTCTGGCTGAACTAGTGTAGCTTAGGCACAGGTAGTTTGTGGAAATATTATTTTAGTTAGTTTGTAATTATATATAAGGTTTTAAAAAAGAAATAATGACCTTAAAAAAATAGTCCCCTGTTTTTTTGTTTGTGACTATATTCTTGGGATGGTAACTGTGTATTAAAAATCTAAGCATTAGGTTGGGCACAGTGGCTCATGCCTGTAATCCCAGCACTTTGGGAGGCCGAGCTGGGTGGATTACCTGAGGTCAGGAGTTTGAGACCAGTCTGACCAACATGGAGAAACCACTTCTCTACTAAAAATATAAAATTAGCCGGGCATGGTGGCATACATTGGTAATCCCAGCTACTCAGGAAGCTGAGGCAAGAGAATCACTTGAATCCGTGATGCAGAGGTTGCAGTGAGCCAGGATCATGCCATTGCAATCCAGCCTGGGCAATGAGCAAAACTCTGTCTCAAAAAAAAAAAAAAAAATCTAAGTATTATCTTTCCCTCATTTGTTTACAAATTTCTTTGGAGTGACAATACTGCTTTTGATTTCTTTTCCATTATTATTATGCTTCTTGCAGCATTTTTGTGTATGTGAGTTATCCAAATATGTTCCTGAATAGTAGATGACTGCTCTATATTTTCTACCATTTATGGGAAGATGTGTAGCTAGAATATTTCCTGAATTTAAT
>PVKP010036740.1:0-22229 GCA_004027715.1 Plecturocebus donacophilus | reverse complement strand
GTTCTCAGCCTTTTTGCACTGGTTTCTTCCCATTTTTGTGGATTTATCCACCTGTCGTCTTTGTAATTTCCAGGTTGGGTCTCTGAGTGGACGTCCGGCTTGTTGGTGATGAAGTTTTTTCTGTTTCTTAGTTTTCCTTCGGGGGGCGCCCCTTCCCCACAGAGCTGGGCCTTCCCGGGTTCAGCTGTGCTTCTCAGTCAGCACTTCCAATTGCTGTTCTCCTTGTGGGGATGGGACCAGCTGCGCCCGACCAAAAGGGCACCACCCGGTCCCGCACACTCCGCACCGAGAAGCGCCGCACGGGCTAAAAGAGTCGCGCTGGCGACCTGCGTGGCTCCCTCGCCGGGAATCTCCCAGTCCGCGGGCATCAAATATTCGTCTGCAACTGCGGCTTCCACTCGCTCTCTGCGCCCTCACCGCGAGCCACAATCCCGAGCTGCTGCTACGCGGCCATTTTGGATCTCTCTCCGCCTGGTGATGAAGTTTTTCTGTTTCTTAGTTTTCCTTTGGCGGACGCCCGTTCCCCACAGAGCCAGACCTTCCCGGGTTCGCTGCGCCCGCTGTGAAACTCTCAGTCCTCAGCGCTTCCAATTGCTGTTTTCCTTGTGGGGATGGGACCAGCCGAGCCCGTCCGTCCCGTATACTCCGCACCGGGAAGCGCCGCGCTGAGTGCCGGCAAAAGAGCCGCGCCCGCCAAAAGAGTCGCGCCGGCGACCCGCGTGGCTTCTCCGCTGGGAATCTCCCGGTCTGTGGGCAACAAAAACTCGTCGGAAAGTGCGGCGTCCACTCGTTCTCTGCGCTTTCACTGGGAGCTACATTCCTGAGCTGTTGCTAGTCGGCCATCTTGGATCTCTCTCCCTGACACCCATTCTTAATGTTGATACTTTTTAGATTTTTCTGAGTCAATAGAAAGCTTTTAGACAATAACCAGGACTCATTCCTTCTTCAAATGCTTCTTAAATGGTTTGTTGACTGATATAATTTGAGTGTTTCTTCCCAAAAAACTTGTGTTGAAAACTTAATCCCCAGTGCAACAGTACTGGGAGGGGGCGCCTAATGTGAGGTGCTTAGGTCATGAGGGCTCTGCTCTCAAGAATGGATTAAAGCCCATTCTAAAAGGGCTCGAGGCTATGAGTGCTGTGTACTCGTTCCTCACCTTCCCTTTGCCCTTCCACCAGGGGATGTTGGGGCAAGAAGGCCTCACTAGATGCTGGCCTCTTGATTTTGAATTTCCCCGCCCCTGGAACCATAAAATGATAAACTCTTATTTTTCATTTTATTTATTTTTTGATATGGAGTCTCCTTCTGTTGTCCAGGCTGGAGTATAGTGGCATGATCTCAGCTCCCTGCAGCCTCTGCCTCCCAGGTTGAAGTGATTCTCCTGCCTCAGCCTCCTGAGTAGCAAGGATCACAGGTGCCCACCACCACACCCAGCTAATTTTTGTATTTTTAGTAGAGACGGGGTGTCACCATGTTGTCCAGGCTGGTCTCAAACTCCTGACCTCGGGTGATCCGCCTGCCTTGGCCTCCCGAAGTGCTGGGATTACAGGTGTGAGCCACTGTGCCTGGTCTAAACTTCTCTTCATTATAAATTACCCAGCCTCAGGTATTCTGTTATAGCTGTACAAAATGGACTAAGACTGACCAAAACATTAAAGGAATTATAACAATTCACAAATGTGTAGGCAGTGACAACTACTATCTGGCTAATAGTACTTTAAATTTTTTTTCCTTTTTCCTTTTTTTTTTTTTGAGACGGAGTCTCACTCTGTGCCCCAGGCTGGAGGGCCATGGTGCTGTTTCAGCTCATTGCAACCTCCGCCTCCCAGGTTCAAGCGATTCTCCTGTCTCGGCCTCCTGAGTATTTGGCATTACAGGCACCTGCCACCACACCCAGCTAAATTTTTGTATTTTTAGTAGAGACAGGGTTTTGCCATTTTGGCCAGGCTGGTGTTGAACTCCTGACCTTGTGATCTGCCTGCTCTGGCCTCCCAAAGCACTGGGATTATAGGCGTGAGCCACCACGACCAGCCCAATAGTGCTTTTCAGACACCATTAGCTACTTCTCTATTTTTGAGATGTCAACATGTTGGAGGAAAAAGTCTAATCTAGCATTGTATATCCAGTGCTCAGGACTGTGCCAGCCCACCAAGTGATCTTCAGTAAGTATTTCACAAATAAATGAATTGATTTATTTTCTTACAGATTCGTTTGACTTGCTATTATCCTCTGCTTCGTAGTTCTGGCTTATGAAATACACTGTCATTACGTTTGCCAAGCTCCAAGCCACCTCCTTAATAACGATGAAACTGCATTTTGAGAGTACTCTTATTACCGTGTTATTTGTTTTCTTTGATTTTGCTAAATGCAACCTCAATGGTAAAGGGAATGAGATACCAAATGAAGGTGCCGAAACAGATGAAAACACCCAGCTTTTGAGGAACTAATGTGGGTGAGGCCTTGAAGGCAAGTTTTTAAGTTACAACTAAAATATACTGGTGCCATCAGTCTTATGATTGTTGCAGAGGCTACTGATTGCTGTTTGCAGCAATGCTCCAAAGTACATATGATGTACAAATGATGTACTATGAAGTATCTAGTACTTTAAGAAAAATTTATTTTCAACCTCATTACCACTAAGGATAAATGTGTTTGGCCCATCAGTATCATTTGTGACTCAAAATTCTGTTTATGCCAACTAGGAGGGTATAGAGTTTAAAACAATTTGTCTGTCAAAGCCCATTAAATATTATGTTGTTGACATCTACCCCGGCCTGTGACCTGGTATCTTGTTACTTTCACTAATTAAAGCTGTTAATATGTCCTTCTACTGTATAAAAACCTTGTAGAAAAAATGTTATGTGGATATAAAGAATTCGAAGGGCCTCTTGTCATATAGATAGCAGGATTTTCCCCAAATGACTTGGTGTTTCAAAAAGAAGTGAGAAAACAAACAAAAACACTCTTTCCTGGCTTGGCTAGTATACTACGGTTCTATCAGGTGTAACCATTGGGGGAATCTGGCTTCAGGGTTCCAAGGTCCTCTTTGTACTGTGTTTACCACTTCTTTTCTTTAGAATTCAAAATAAAGAAATGCTCTTTTGGATCATTGGACTTTAGGGTTATAACTGGGAAGTGATTTATGCTCCATTAACAAGTAGAGTAACGTTGACCTCCAGAAAAATCATCTTTGCATTGATGTATGTGTGTATCTGTGTGTGCGTGTGTACAAAGCATATTTACTTAGAATTTTTTCAATTTTTTTTTTTTGAGACAGGGTCTCTGTCTGTCACCCCAGCTAGAGTACAGTGGTGTGATCACAGTTCACTGCAGCCTCGGCCTTCCAGGCTCAAGCGATCCTCCCACCTCAGCCTTCCAAGTAGTTGGGATTACAGGTACATGCCACCACATCCAGCTAATTTTATTTTTAATTTTGGTAGAGATGGAGTTTCACCACGTTGCCCAGGCTGGTCTTGAACTCCTAGCCTCAAACCATCTGCCTACATTGCGATCATGTAGTTCACTTTTCTTTAGGAGTATAGTAATAGAAATAGTAGTTTTGATTCGTAAATTTATTCCTATACTGAAATATTCCCAAAACATAAATATGTTTTGGATCCTATCTTGGGATCCTACGTTTGGATTCAAAAGTGCTGTGATTACAGGTATAAGCCACCACACCTGACCTGTGTTTTTTTTTTTTTTTTTTTGACAGTGTCTTACTTTGTCACCCAAGCTGGAGTGCAGTGGTCCAATCATGGCTTTCGGTAGTCTCCTGGGCTCATCTGATGCTCCTACCTTAGCCTCCCAAGGCTAGGATTATAGGCACACGTTACCATGCCCAGCGAATTTTTTAATTTTTGTAGAAATGGGGTCTCCCTATGTTACCCAGGTTGGTCTCAAACTCCTGGCCTCAAGCCTTCTTGGCCTCCCAAAGTGGTGGGGATACAGGTGTGAGCCACCCAACCTGGCTAAAAACTTTTTAAAATCTTGCTTAAATTAAAAAATAAAATTATTGTTGCTTCTGGAGAGAAGAATAGAAAAGAATTTTCATTTCTTCCATTTTTTTAAATTGTAGGGCAATGAGTTGTTACTGTTTTCACAATTTGGTGGTAAAAAGTACTCACAGTAGACATTGCCTTAAACAGCTATAAGACTCAAATTATCCAATGACAATTTTCCTAAATATGCTTTTTAACAGAAGGAAATCCTATTCCCTTGTCAGTGGTACTGATATTTATGTTTTGGGAATAATTTTACCATAGGAATAAATTTATTATTATTTTTTAAAAAGATGGGGTTTCACCATGACGGCCAGGCTGGTCTTGAACTCCTGACCTCAGGTGATCCACTCACCACGGCCTCCCAAAGTGCTAGGATTACAGGTGTGAGCCACCGTGCCCGGCCAGGAATAAATTTATGAATCAAAACTACTACTTCTACTACTCTACTCCTAAATAAAAGTCAACTACATGAAACTAAAACTGAATCTTAACATGCATTTCCCTAAGGATTCTAGACCTTTTCTGAAAGGATTAGATAGTTATTATAATTCTATAAACTGTCATTTTTATGTTTTCAAGATTAAAACATATTATTCTACAGCCAGGGGCAAGTCAGGCACTGTAAATAATTTTATCTTGTTAGCATGTGATATCACTATAAATATTGAAAGATTTTAATACTTGTTGACTGCAAGGGTGATTTCATTTTCCAAACTTTGGTTTTGGAGTAGCAGATCTTGTTCAGTAAGAAAATTTGGAAATCAGTGCTGTATGTGGAACACTGCCAGGCTTTGTGTAATATTTACCTCCTCCTTTGTTTTCCTCTGCCTCGTATCTTCTTATAACTCTATCACTCAATCAGAGGGATTTCAAGTCAATTCATTTTTTCTTTCTCAGTCATTACTAGTGGCCAACTGTGATTAGCTAATAGGCTCAAGCACAATACAGTAACTAGAATGAAATAATTAAGACTCAATAAAAAAATCTCAATGGGAAATACCAATCCTTTGGTGACTGGCTGTTAGTCCTTAGTGAACATTTCCAGGTTACCTACCATGTGTCAGATTCTGTTCTTGGCACTGAGGACACAAAGATAAAGAGAAAAGAAAGGGTGGCTGGGCGCAGTGGCTCATGTCTGTAATCCCAGCACTTTGGGAGGCCAAGGCAGTTGAATTGCTTGAGGTCAGGAGTTCGAGACCAGCCTGGCCAACATGGTGAAACCCCCTCTCCATAAAAAAAAAAGAAAAAGAAAAAGGAAAAAGAAAAGAAAGGGCTCCCTTCCTCAGGGAACCCACAACGTCAGTAGGGAGATGCCACAACTTGGTGTGACCTGTGCTATAATTAGAGCCACCAGGCAACTGTCCCCAAGGCAGGGCAGTTTTAAGAGTCAGAGGAGAAACTACTTACATGACAGCTGGAAAAACATACATGCAGACTGTCACTAGCTCTAATGAAAGTTTATATAACGTGTTATAGGAACAAAAAGGAAGGAGCTAGATGAAAAAACAAATGAAATAAAAATCACCATCCATTTCAATCCCCTCATACTTTTAAAGCTAGGCTTTTAAAAATAATGTGCAGTTAAATTATTTAACTTTGGAAGAAGCTTTATTCAAATGGCCGTGTATAAAAGGCACTATTAAAAGCAAGGTGGCCTAGTGTAATTTTTAAAAGTTGTATGGACATTTGGGTACACGGAGAAGGTTAAAGATAATTTATTCCTGGAATAAGTCTGTCATAGATATATTCATTTAATATCAAAAGTTAATAAACCAGCTCTAATGGAGTATTTATTTGAAAGCTCCTATCCAAAGCTTTCCTGTTTTACGCATTGCCATTCCCAGCACTGTTTAAAATTTCAATTCTGGCCACTGCAGATAATTATATATGCTTGTCTGGCATAAGGTATAAATTAATTTTGCATGTAATTCCCCACAATGGGCAATTTTATTTTATACGTTTCCCCCAGAATGGCAATAAATAGCATTAGATATATATATGAAACCGTACCTTGCTATGGTTTAAAATGTCTAACTATTTTTAGCGTACTCACTTAGGTACTTCTAGTCCAGAAAAGCACAGGTTTTCTAGAGGGACTTATAACCACATAAAATAAATTTTCTGTGTGTGTCTTTAATGGCTGTGCCTGTTGACAAATTGGTTTGTTTTCCCAAGTCAGCTGCACAGGGTCAGGCAGGCTGCACACATTCTGTGTACATAGGCATTCAGAGGGAGCAAAGTCTTGTTTGCCATCCAAACAGACCATTCCACTGGGGCAGACTGGGAATGACATTTGCATGTGTGCAGCAGATACCTGAGCAGTTGGAACATTGTGAAAAAACATCTGGACACACATTACGTGGTATTTGGACAAATATGGGTCGTTGCTTGCCTGTAGGGAAAGGAGTACTGGGCTTAGGTCCTAGTCCTAGGACTTGCCTGTAGGGAAAGGAGTACCGGGCTTAGGTCCCAGTACTAGGACTTGCCTGTAGGGAAAGGAGTCCTGGGCTTAGGTCCCAGTCCTAGGACTGGGCTTAGGTCCTAGCTTTCAGGATTTCAAGACCAGCCTGGCCATCATGGTGAAACCCCATCTTTTTTATTTTATTAAAAAAAAAAAAAAAAAAAGAATCCTAGTCCATAGCCTTGAGATAATGCATCATTGGGAGCAGCTGATGCCAACTCATTTTTGTTTCATATAAACTTTCAGGCTTAACAAGATAGGACAACCATGATGACAATGTGCCAAAGGGGACAGCAAGAGGTGACAGAGGAGAAAATGCTGTCATCCCTATTTGAATCCACTGGGCTCTGCTGAGAGCCTGTGAGTCTACCATGGCTGGCTTTCTTTTTTTTTTTTTTTTTGAGATGGAGTCTTACTCTGTCGTCCAGGCTAGAGTACAATGGTGCAATCTCAGCTCACTGCAACCTCCACCTCCTGTGTTCAACTGATTCTCCTGCCTCAGCCTCCCGAGTAGCTGGCATTACAGGTGAGTGCCACCACACCGGCTAATTTTTTTTGTAATTTTAGTAGAGACAGCGTTTCACCATGTTAGCCAGGATGGTCTCGATCTCCTGAACTCATAAGGAGAATTTCCAGGTAAGGAATTCAATGCACAGCGAGGTTAAGTCCATTGCTGATGGTCACACAGCTAGAAATGGCAGAACTGGTATTCAAAGCCAGGTAGTCTGGCTTCAGAATCTGTGCTTTTGGCCCCACTGCAGCCTCCTAGATAAGGCTCATGGAGATTCAGTGAAAAGTCAACTTTGTTTATGCCTGAAATCAGCCCAAATTTCGCTTGCATTAGTGTATGCTCTACAGTTCGTTTTTGTTTGTTTAAGACAGAGTCTCACTTTGTCACCCAGGATGGAGTGCAGTGATACGATCTCAGCTCACTGCAACCTCTGCCTCCCAAGTTCAAGTAATTCTCATGTCTCAGTCACCTAAGTAGCTGGGATTACAGGTGCATGCCACCATGCCCGGCTAAATGTGTCTTTAGTAGAAACGGTGTTTTGCCATGTTGCCTGGGCTGGTCTTGAACTCCTGACTTCAAGTGATCCACCCTCCTCTGCCTCCCAAGGTGCTGGGATGACAGGCATGAGCCACCATGCCTGGCCAGTAATACACTTCTTAGATACCACAAATATTGCCTGCTTACTAGCATGGGAAGCAAATGCTTCTCAGCTCAGTCTTCATTAGAACCCAGACTTAGCCGAAACATAAGAGAAAAGGAAGAACTGAGCTGAAGTCACATTGAAAACCCAGTTGAAAAAAGGAAAAAAAATTAGATGTCTTTTCATTCAAAAGATGATGATTTCTAGGGTTCAAAAGGAGTTACCTTAATCATGCTCTCTCCTCACCTCCTGAGGCCACTAGCCCAGCCCCAGGCCAGCCTAGGAGAGAATCTTTCCCCCAATGAAGCCACTTGACATAAGTGCAATTTTTAAAAAGACTCAAATGTATTTTGGTCATATTCCATTTCCTCCACTGCTGCCGCCAGCACGCACACACACACACACACACACACACACGCACACACACACACACACACACACACACACATCTTGCCATAATATCAAGGAACTTGGATTCAAATACATATTCATAAGGAGAATGACTGGGCCATCCCTCCAGGAACTGGCATCCATTTCCTTATATCCTTGGGAAAGGTACGTAACTTATTTGAACCCTGTTGCTCCTGCAGATCTCCCCTCTATGCTTTCCCATCCTGGTCTGGGTACCAGACTGCCCTCTTTGGCCTGTGGGGAGCCTCAGCAGGAAATTGGAGATCAGGGAGTTTATTCTTCCAACCTCCTCCTTGCAAGAGTGGCTGCTTCAGCTTCTGTAAGGCAGTACCTCTTAGCAGTGCCACCACACAGCCTCTCTGTGTCCTCTTCCCTCCAGGCCTAGGAGCAAGAACAGCTCCCAGCTGGCACTAACCCTGGGCCACTGCATGCCCCCCACCTCCGTCCCGTGTGGTTTTCCAACCTTTCCATAACTTCCCAAATAGTTCCTTTATTAAACCCTTCTCAAATCACTCAATCTGAGTGTACCGTCAGTTTCTGGGAGGGTCCCTGACTGATACGGATATCTTAATAACTAGGATGTTGTGAGAATTAGAGAGAAAGGAAATTTGGAAAATTGTTTTCTCTACTGACAGCTAAAGTGAGCCAGCTGGGCTTTCACTAGGGAGGGGGAAAAGGGGGGATTGTGGCACATCTGCCACAAGCCCCTCCCCCGAGGCCTGTTTCCCAAGGGCACCATCACTAAGTCCCCAAGCCTGCAGATGTAGCACACCTGTGACAGGTGATGAGCAGGGCCTCCAGGAGAGGCATTCATGCTAGACACAAAGCTGCTTAAAGTGATCCGACCTGAAAACCGATGGTGTTCATTCTTAAACAGCTCTCCAAGATCACAGCCTTGAGTGTCTGAATGTCAGTAAGAACAACAGGAGAAGTATTCCTTGGGCATTTACTATGCCAGACACAAGTCTCTTAACTTATCCAACGCTCACAAAAACCCAGTTAGACAGTGGGTACTATTATTACATCCTCATTTTTCAGACAAGGCATCTAAGTGTGTAAGTGGCATGCACAGGGTAAAAAAGGCTAATAGTGGCTGTTCTGGTTATCTGCTGTTGTGTACTAAAGCACTCAAAAACTTGCTCATGTAAAACAACCATTATTCTATTGTGCTTAGGGATGCCAATGATCAGGAATTCAGACCAGGGCACCACAGCACTGGCAGTTCTTTGCTCTTAATGCCTGGCTATCAGCTGGGAAGACTTGAGTAGCTAGTGGCTAGAATAATCTGAAGGCATTCTCATTCACATGTCTGGCATTTGGGCTGAGATGACTTGACCACTGGGCTTCACTAGGACAGCCAACCAGAGTGTCTGCATATGGCCTCTTCATGTGGCTTGGGCTTCCTCACAGCATGGAGGCCCTCAGAGTGGTTAGACTTCCTATATGGTAGCTCAGGGCTTCAGGAGTAAGTATTCCAGTGAATAAAGTAAAAGCAGCATCTCATTTTATGATCTAGCTGAAGTCACATAGTATCACTTCCACCCACATTCAAGGGTACAATATACATGACAAGACATAGACTTCACATCTTGATGGGAAGAGGGTCAAAGAATGTGCAGTCATGTTTTAAAATCATCAGAGTGAAACACAAATATGACCCTAGTCAATGCCTCAGTTCAGCCACCATTTCATTGGGAATGACCTAAAAATATATAATCCAGCACCTGAAATTTGTATAGTTTTTTACACTTTACAAATCAGTTGCTTGATTTGTGAAACTTATGCTTGCATTTCTGTCCCTGTTGTACTGTTAAGGAAACTGAAGCAGCTCTGAGACTTCAGTAACTTGCCTAAAGCCACATAGCTGGTAATTCTGACCTCCTGACCCCAAGACTAGGGCTCTCTCCTATAAACACTGGTCTTGCCTATAGCAAGTAGCTTGGGCTGTGATTCAGAGGCTCCTGTTAAACCACTTTTCAAAAACATCTAACAAAGTTTGATCCCTTTGGGTTTGGAAGGAATCACTGCTTTTGGCAGTGTGCAAATAGCTCAAGGTGAGTATAAATGTTACCTGTCTTCCCTCCATAGGGTGTGACTTAGGGCAAAACCCTGTTGGGAAGCAGAAGGGGCTTAAGTGGCAAGGACAAAAAGGTCAAGGGAGAGGAAATGCCACCACTGAAAGACCTACTATGAGCCTGCGGCTATGCCAGGTGCTTTATTTTCTTCATTTCATTTAACACTTCTAAAGACACGACACCATTATCTCCCATCCCATATGCTCTTGTACAATCTGATGTTGTCACTCCTCCAATGAGAGCTGGGTTCTAATTTCCATACTCTTTAGTCTGGGCTGGCCTTAGAACTCATTTACAACTAAAAGGATGTGAAGAAAATGATGCCATCTGACTTCCCAGGCGAGGTCAGAAAAGGCTGTAGAGCTTCTACATGGTTCTCTTGGGATGCTTGCTCTGGGATAGCCCAGATGCCACATAGAAAGTCAACTAAGGGCTGGGCATGGTGGCTCATGCCTATAATCCCAGCACTTTGGGAGGCCGAGGCAGGTGGATCACCTGAGGTCAGGAGTTCAAGACCAGCCTGACCAACATGAAGAAACCCAGTCTCTACTAAAAATATAAAATTAGCTGGGTGTAGGTGGCACATGTCTGTAATCCCAAACTACTCAGGAGGCTGAGGCAAGAGATCACTTGAACCCAGGAGATGGAGGTTGCAGTGAGCCGAGACTGCACGATTGCACTCCAGCCTGGGCAACAAGAACGAAACTCCATCTCAAAAAAAAAAAAAAAAAAAAAGAAGTCAACTAAGATTGTTATGCCAGAAAGATCACACGTAGGTGCCCCACTCAACTGTCCCAGCAGAGCCCAGCCTTCCAGCCATCTCCACCAAGGTGCCAGACATGCGTGACACCATCTTGGATTCTTGTGGCCAATACATCCACCAGCCGTGCAACCTCAACTGACACCACAAGGATCAGATAAATGACCCAGCCAAGTCCTGCTCCAATTCCTGACCCACAGGACCTGTGAGATACAATCAAATGGTGGTTGTCTTATGTCATTACCTATTGCAGTAGTTTGTCATGCAGCAAGAGTCATGGAATACACACCTTCATTTCCTGCAATCTTTACAATAATCATTATCATTTCCAGATTCGGAGACCAGGGAAGAAGAAGTTAAATAACTTGCCTAGCACTGGCCAGCTGACAGCTTGGCCTATAGCCTGGATCTTTCTGAGCAGGCAATCTCTGCTGTTTTACTGACACACGCTCCTTCTCATAGGTGACAGAGAACCTGGATGAAAAGTCTTCAGAATGCTAAGGAGGAGCACTGTCTCTCTCAGGCTTTCGTCTGGGTCAGCCTGGTCCCAAGGTAATTAATTACGAAAACAAACACCTCTCCCACAGGTTGTAGAGCTAGACTCCAGCAGCCCCCACCATGGCTTCAGCTTCAGAAAGGTCTTGGAAAAAAACTGTTTGTCCGTTGTATCTCTCTGGGGTTCACTAAAGAAAGGAAGTAGCTGGAAAAAAAGAGATGTTTGTCACCAGTTGTGAAATCTCTCTGGGACAGTGATTAAAGTCCCCTTTACTGCCTGTCCGGAGACTGATTTCCCATCTTAGCTAATGGTAATTCCATTCATCCTGGTGTTCAGACCAAAAACTTTGGAGTCATTATCAATCCTTTCTTTCATAACCCCATCCAATCCAGCAGCAAATCCTGTTGACTCTATCTCAAAAATATAACCAGGAGGTAACCACTTCTGACCTCCTCCCCGGTGATCACCAATAACAAGCCACCATCACTGCTTATCTGGATTACTGCAGTCACCTCCTCACTGGTCTCCCTGATTCCTGCCCCCTTGCGGGCTGCTGAGAGGCCCTTCCTGGCCATCCCAGATAAATAGCACTGACCTCCATTACCCTTTCCTCCTTATCGAGCTGTGTTTTTCTACATGGCACTTATCTTCATTTTTGATTTATTTTCTGTCTCCTCCTTTGTATGGAAGGGATTTTGTCTGGTTTTTTTTACTGCCTTATCCTCAGCACCTAGCACAGTATTTAGTGTATAATAGGTATATAGTAGTTATCAAATGTCATTGAATGAATTGAGTCACAGACTTCCTCAAAAATCTGATGAAAGCAGAGACCTTCTGCTCAGACAAATATGTGGATTGGCATTGTTTTGCAGACAATTTCTGGAGGTCCCCATATTTCCAGTATCCATGCAGGTTAAGAGCCTCTGCTTTAGAGTGGTAGTTTCAAAAGCCAGGAAGTCTAAGCTCTGAATTCTAGAGAGTTGGATGTCAATCTCTAGTTAGACTCGAGTCATGTCACTAGTTATTTAGATTATTCTTACATCCACTCAACCAACATTTGTTCAATGTCAGCTGTGTGACAAGCTCTGTGCTAAGCCCCTGTGCTAGGGGAACAGAGGTATCTGTTCTTAAGGCCTTTAGATCAGAAGAAACATCACCAGGTAAACACCTAACTCTAATAAGATCACTTTAAAACTAGAGTGCTGTGCATCATTCAATGAAGGCCTAAGGGATGCATGACTAACTTTTCTTAGGTGGCCTAGGAAGAACCCACAGAGAAGGACAGGCTTGAATTGGGTCTTGAAGCATGAGTAGGAGTTCGTCTGGCAGAGACCAGGGAGAAAGGGCAAGACAGGCAAAAGGCTGGCAAACATCATGGCATCCACAAGGGGAAAGCCACACATGTAGTCTAAAAATTCAACTTCAACAAAACTGTCTTAGTTTAGCCTACCCCAAGAAGCAGACCTGCGTCAAGGATTTGAGCATAAGTAGTTTATTTGGGGATCTGAAGGGAATATGGGAAAAGAATTGTGAAGTAATAAGGAGAAGAGAAGTCAGCCAATAGGAGGGGCATTGATCAGTTACTCACAGACACTGGGCACCGGGAGGTTAACCCCCGGGGAAGCTCTGGGAACTGATGTACAACACGTGGCTCAGAATTATCTCACTCCAGGATAAGGAGGCTGGGGTAGGCAGACACTGACTCCTGAGTGCTGAGAGTTACTGCTGAGGGCTGCGTCTCCATTTTTCTATCTTCCCCCAGCATGTTGGCTTGGTCCTCAGACCAGCTTCCTTCATACCAATCCCTATGGCAAAGGGAGGTGGAGCTGGGGGTGGGATCAAACTCATTCTTCCATGATGGCCCCTGTAGTGGAGGGGTTGATAGATGTTGGGGAAGCAATCTCAATGGCTATCAAATCCCTCTTTTCATACATGAACTCATCTTTCAACTTCAAGATGTGGTTTAGGAGACTCTGAGGAATGGTGGCATGTGTTCAGAGTTCCAGGTGGCTGCTTGTTTGATTTCGTGGCTCCTTAGATTTGGGGAGATGACCAAGGTCCTGTTTTGTTCAGTCTTCTGTATCTGACTCCCATACTTCACCAGTCACTGCTTGCTGAAAGGCTTCCTACCTCCCACAGATTTAAGTTCTCTGGTTTTGAGTTTCAACACTTCCTTTAATCAATATTAGGAAATGTGATTCTTATTACCCAAGAAAAGAAAAAGAAAGGAGTGGGAGAGATTGAGAGGTGACATTGAAAAGCCCTAAACTGGAGTGATGATTGACATTTGGGGAGAGAGCACAGACCCTTGCCTGGCAGGCTAATTTTGAGAATAATAAGGCAAAGGGGTCCCCTCCCTCGGTGAAGGCTGCCTTGACATGAAAGGACAATTGTTCTGCAATAGCTTTCGATTATTTCCCTCTGATGCTATCTGGTGAAAGAAAACCTGAGCCTGCTTTGACCGGTTCTGTAGAGCTTTTTAGTTTAGCTGCTCACAGCAGGGGCAAAGCATACATTGAGCAACCCAGAAGGCTAAGACCTTAAGCAAAATGGAAAACTTCCCCAGATTGAGACATCGAATCAATAATAAACAGCATGCTGTGGACACCAAGGTGAGCACCAGGAAGCCTATTTACTCTTTCCTTTCCTTGCCTTCAAAAAGTGGTTGGAAGAGAGAGAAAAGTCCAGGCTGACACCTAGGGGTGTGGTTCTAGAGACAGAAGGGGTAGAGAAATAGGCATAAAATTTTTCCAGTCAATTCTTACAAAGATTCAAATAGAATCTTTAGGGCTGTATTTTTGCCTGGAGCTATTTACTTTAAACCTAAATCAAATAGCGCAATAGGATAACTGCTTGCTTGGAATTCCCTCTCCTAACAGACAGGAGATTTTCAGGACTGACTCTTTAGTTAATTTGGGGTCAGAGAGAGAAGTGGAGTGGAGAGTGTGGGAAGGGAAGACCCTTAAGGCCATGGTTCTCAAAGTTTGCTGCCTTTTACAGGCACCTAGTAAGCTCTTAAAAAGCTCAATTCTGCCCTAGCGCAGTGGCTCACACCTGTAATCCTAGCACTTTGGGAGGCTGAGTCAGGCAGATCACTTGAGGTCAGGAGTTCAAAACCAACCTGATCAACATGGTGAAACCCGGTCTCTACTAAAAATACAAAAAAAAAAAAAAAAAAATTAGCTGGGCATGGTGATAGGTGCCTGTAATCCCAGTTACTTGGGAGGCTGAGGCAGGAGAATTGCTTGAACTCGAAAGGCAGAGGTTGCAGTGAGCTGAGATCACACCATCACACTCCAACCTGGGTGACAGAGCAAGACTCTGTCTCAAAAAAAAAAAAAGAAAGAAACCTCAATTCCCAGACTATATAGTTCAGCTCAATTAAATCAGAATCCCTGGAGGTGGGATCTGGCCCCAGATGACTCCAATGTGCAACCAATTTGAGAATGAGGGTCTCAAGATGGCACTTCCCAAATCTAATGTGCACACAAAGTGCCTGGGGATTTTGTCAAAATACAGATTCGAGTTCAGCAGGTTAGGGGTGGGGCCTGAGGTTCTGCATGTCTAATAAGCTCCCAGGTGATGATGATGCCAGTGGTCTGTGGACCACATTTCAATTGGCAGATCTTTGGATGTTTCTTTAACACCTGAAGGGAATGGAGCCACTAACGAGTCACAGAACAAAGCAAGCCACTTTTCAGAACACAGAGCTCCCCATTTAAAACCTTTTTGAGAGGATTCCTCTGTACTGTTAAGATACATTGCAAACATCTTACCACAGCCTGCAAATCATCACCTGGTCAACTTTTGACAAAGCACCAAAAAATCATGGTCTCTGGGGTAGGGCTTGGACTTTGGTAGATTTTTAAGATTCCTCAGATGACGCTGATGTGCAGATTTAAGAACCCTGTCCTACGTCCCTGTAACAATGTCCTAAGTCATCGGCTCCTGCAGTTTCTATGAGAACAGCCCTTTCACCAAATCCCCATAGCGATATTCTCCCTGGGCATTGTTGATTGGATGGAGGGTAGGCAGTGGGCTTAAGTTACAACATTGTTCCCCATTCCCGGGGAAATTAGGTGTGATACCCAGCTTGATTTGGCTGTTCCTGTGTATTAGTCCATTTTCAGGCTGCTGATAAAGACATACCTGAGACTGGGCAATTTACAAAAGAAAGAGGTTTAATGGGGCTTACACTTCCACATGGCTGGGGAAGCCTCACAGTCATGGTGGAAGGCAAGGAGGAGCAAATCACATCTTACATGGATAGCAGCAAGTCAAGAGAGGGCTTGTGCAGGGAAACTCCCATTTTTAAAACTGGTAGATCTCATGAGACTCATTCACTATCTCAAGAATAGCACAGGAAAGACCCACCTCCATAATTCAATCACCTCCTGCTGGGTTTCTCCCATGACACACGGGAATTGAGGGAGTCACAATTCAAGATGAGATCTGGGTGGGTGTCAGCCAAACCATACCATTCTGTTAACCCAGGAAATATGTAGTAGGGAGCAGTTGGCCACCATTTACCCCTAAGTAGACTGGTAACAGAGAAAGCTGCTCTCCCACAGGAAACTAAAGAAGAAAAACCGTGGGACTTGGGACTTGGGGCTGGGTGGTGGGGAGGTTTCCAGGTCTCCCACCTTAAGGTTATTCATGGCAGAGTATGCAAGAATCTTGGTAACTACCACCTTTGTCTCTGAAAGAGGGCCAGTTTCCAGCCTGAGGGACTTCATGCAACTGTCCCTGAAGCCTAGAAGATCTAATGTGACCTACAAACCTGGAATAGTCAAACCTTTTAGGAAAGATCCCTAAAAATCAGCTTAAACACAGATTGTCTGTCTCATAGCAACATCCCACGCCTTTAAAATTCATGAAAAATGAGCAGATATTTTGCAAGCTTCAAAAATAAGGGCTTATGGGTTCTCAAACTGGTTCTATTTGTAGAGGAATCATCAGTCTTTAATTTCTGCAGCTGCAACTTCTAAATCTAGGCTCTCTGTTGACTTTGGAGGTATAATTGCATGTCTTGCCTGTTTTGTCATCTATAAAATGGAGCTAAGAATACCAATCTGATCAGATTGCTTTGAAGAATTAAAAAAAGGGTTATGAATCATGATACAGATGTGGAAATGTCTCTTATGAATGAGTCACCATCTCCAGGAGGCATTGCTATAGAATAGTGAAAAAGAGGCCTTGGGTGAAGATTTATTGAAATCCTGGCCTATTCAGCTGTCCAATTATGTGATCTTAGGTGAATTGCCACCCTGGGCCTCAGATTCCTTGTTGCAGATACTGGCTAATGATGCCTATTTTGCAGAACTTTTCTAGGAGTTGAATGAGATAATATATGAAGACAGCAATTATACAGTGGTGCTCAAAGATACATTTCCCTTCCCTCTGTGACCTAGATTAGTTAGGATATACACCTTGTTAAAGTATGGCTGTGATAAAGGACTACCTTTCAGCTCCAAATAACAATGGCTAAAATCAGTTAAACATTTCTTTCTTTCTTATGCAACAATCTAAACATTGGGAACCAAGACTGATGGATGGTTCTGTGGCTCTGGGAACCTAGGCTCTTTACTTTATTTCTTTCTTTTTTTTTTCTCTTTTTGGAGAGACAGGGTCTGATGCTTTCACTCAGGCTGGGGTGCAATGTCATGATCATAGCTCACAGCAGCCTTGAACTCCTAGGCTCAGCCAATCCTCCTGCATCAGCCCCCCAAGTAGCCAGGACTCCACGATCAGACCATCACACCTGGCTAATTTTTTTGTTTGTTTTTTTTGTAGAGATGGAGTCTCCCCATATTGCCCAGGCTGGCCTTGGCCTCAAGTGAGCCACCTGCCTCAGATTCCCAAAGATGAGGACTACAGGCCACTGCACCCCGCTCAACCCAGGCTCTTTTTATCTTGCTGTTCTGCCAAGTTCATATGGAGCATCCATCTTGTAGCTTAAGACGGTGATTTTTCGCTAGGAGGAAAGAGCGAAGGGGCAACAGACAACAATCCTCTCCTCTTTGAGGGCATGGCCTAGACGTTCTGCTCTCAGCCATTGGGCTAAATGTGAGTTAGCTGCAAACTCAGCATCCCCATTTTTGAGATGAAACCCCAGCTCTACCACTCACTATCTGTGTGGCCTTGGCCAAGTCACTTAACATATATGTGCTCCTGTTTTTAAATATTTCAGGAAGTTCTTGTGAAAAGTACATCTAAAGCACTTAGGATAGTTACCTAACACATATAAGAGTATACACTATTATTATTTTTATTTGTGTAGCCACCTGGCCACACCTAACTGTGAGGGAGACTGGGAAATATCTTTAATCAGGTGGCTGTGTGTCCAGCTAAAGTTTTAGAATTATATCTTTGAAGGAGAGGTGGACACTAGCAGGCAACCAGAGTTTCTGCCATATCTGGGCAGTTAAAATAAGTGAAAAGACTACAGAAGGGAAGTGATTACAATCTCTAATTTGGGTCTTAAAAAGCCTACATAAGCCAGGCGTGGTGGCTCATGCCAGTAATCCCAGTGCTTTGGGAGGCTGAGGCATGAGGAGCACTCAAATTACTGATGACCAGTAATTTGAGACCAGCCTGGGTGACATAGTGAGACCATGTCTCTACAAAAAAAAAAAAAAAAGTTTTAATTAGCTGGGCATGGTGGTGCATGCCTGTAGTCCTCGCTGCTGGGAGGCTAATGAAGAATCACTTAAGCCCAAGAGGTCGAGGCTACAGTGAGCTCTGACTGCACCACTGCACTCTAGCCTGAGTGACAAAGTGAGACTGTCTCAAACAAAAACAAAACAGCCAGGTGCGGTGGCTCACGCCTGTAGTCCCAGCACTTTGGGAGGCTGAGGAGCGTGGATCGCCTGAGGTCAGGAGTTTGAAACCAGCCTGACCAACATGGTGAAACCCTGTCCGTACTAAAAATACAAAAATTAGCCAGGCAAGGTGGCGCATGCCTGTAACCCTAGCTACTTGGGAGGCTGAGGCAGGAGAATCACATGAACCTGGAAAGCAGAGGTTGCAGTGAGCCTAGATTGCACCATTGCCCTCCAGCCTAGGCAACAAGAGCGAAACTCTGACTCAAAAAAACAAAACACTAGCCTGGCCAACGTGGTGAAACCCCATCTCTACTAAAAATACAAAAAAAAATTAGCTGGGTGTGGTGGCGTGCACCTGTAATTCCAGTTACTTAGGAGGCTAAGGCAGGAGAATCACTTGAACCTTGGAGGCGGAGGTCGCAGTGGGCTGAGATCACGCCACTGTACTGTAGCCCGGGTGACAGAGCAAGACTCTGACTCAACAAACAAACAAAGCCTAAGTAAAACTCCTCCTTGTGTGATAAAGTGAATGTGCACCATTCCTAGAAGTGGAGAGAAGCAAAATAATAACAGGCTGGACGTGGTGGCTCACACCTGCAATCCCAGCACTTTGGGAGGCTCAGGTGGGTGGATCACGAGGTCAGGAGTTCAAGACCAGCCTGACAAAGATGGTGAAATCCCACCTCTACTAAAATACAAAAATTAGCCAGGTGCGGTGGCACATGCCTGTAGTCCCAGCTCCTCGGGAGGCTGAGGCAGAGAATTGCTTGAACCTGGCAGGCGGAGGTTACAGTGAGCCGAGATTGCACCACTGCACTCTAACCTGGGCGAAGAAGTGAGACTCAGTCCCAACGAAAAAAAAAAGAAAAGAAAAATAATAACAGTATGTGAGTCTCAGTGCCCAGCTGGATCTCAGCTGTCCACAATGACATGTTTGGAGGCCTCATCATATTCTGAATTTATGAAAAATACCACGTTTTTGAACCCCATTCTCTCTCCAGATCTTGTTGAATGCTTGCCATCTGCCAGGCACTAGGCTAGGTGTCCATGGTGAATTCTCTCTCGGGCGGTGCCATCATTCTCTGATGTCTGTGAAGGCCCTCCCAGGTAAGGCATCAGGACTCCCCACTGTGAAAACGCAGCTCCCACGAAGGCATCGCCTACTCCTTCTCCACCAGCCCCCACCCTCCGAATGCATCAGGAGATCTAACTGGCTTTTCTGGTTACCGATTCACCAGGTCAAGAGAGGGGAGAACAGTTTGTCATGTAGTCATACGCCTAATGCTGACCTACCTTACTTCAGCGTGTGCAATGGAGGCCTTCTACCCAGGCCCAAAGCCTCTCCCCCAACTCCCAAAGCAAGCACAGGCTGGGCCTGAAGGGCCACTTACCTTCCAGCATGGATTTGAACATGGAAACTAAAAAAGGAGTGATTCTTGGCATTATAAAAAACAGGCAATAGAATTTCCGGAACAATCCTGTAATACATTTTACCTTTTATTTGCCAGTAACTCTTCAAGAATGCATACTTAAATATATCTTTTGTGCAAAGTTGATGTTTCATTGATATTTCTTGGTGGTGACTCTTTAGATAGAGACCCTAGCCACCTTTAAATTTCTCAGCTCCATCAGGTCTCAAATAGTTTATTGTCCATAAACAAACACTTAAATGTTTCCTGGCTCCTTTGGCTCAGAAGAGCTCTCCAATTAATGCTTTCTAAAGCAAAAGAACCTGGTAAACAAATCACCTTTCCCTGAATTGCTTGCTTAATGTGTGCCTTTCAGAGAGGCTTCTGGTGAGGCATGCTATGAGTGTAATTATTCTGATTTCCTTTTTCTTTTTTGAGAAGGGGTCTCCCTCTGTCACCAGGGAGTACAGTGGCGAAACTGTGGCTCACTGTAGCCTCCACCTCCCAGGCTCAAGCAATTCTCCTGCCTCAGCCTCCCAAGTAGCTGGAACTACAGGTATTCACCACCACACCCGGGTAATTTTCGTGGGTTTTTTGTTTTGTTTTTGTTTGTTTTTGTAGAGATGGGGTTTCGCCATGTTGCCCAAGCTGGTCTCAAACTCCTGGGCTCAGGCAGTCAGCCCACCTCAGCCTCCCAAAGTGCTGGGAATATAGGCATGAGCTGCCACACCTGGCCTGCTGTCCAGTTTTTTTTATGTGTTTCTGATTTCATTTTGCAACTATCCTGGCACTTCTTTGGGGCTTGTCAGCTTTGGATGGACAGGTCCTCCCCTCTCCTTGGGCAGAGAAAGGCATTGGCACTAGGACCTTCATATTCACCTGTTTAAAGATCTTTTAAGGGAGCCTAGAATGCTTGTCAGTAAAATACAAATAAAGCCTGTAGGTTTTGGCCCATGGACTTTTGACAAGGTGCTATTAACATGCACAAGGTATTTTTAGCAGCCATTGCCTTGCGATTTCCCATCATTGCGGGGAACTCGTAGGGCAGCGTCTCCAAACTCAGCTGATGTTTTCTTTAAAATCAATGTCTATCTCACTCAGGCCTGGTCCTCAAACACAGTCATTCATGGGTTTCCATCTGCTTGTCATTTATGCTGTTTGTTTCTTTGAATGGCCCCTTTAAGACATGTTTCAGATAAATTTGGCCTTTCTTCAATAAAGCTCAGTGATTTTCTGCTCTGCAACCTGATGTGGGGTTAACGAAGCCACGCTACAGGAGGACCAAGTTAACTGTTAGTATCCACCCACCCCTACCCCATCCTCCAGTCCTCTTATTTTTGTGTGGAAAAACGTATGTGTATACATTTAAATATATATAAAGATTTCCATTTTTTACTGATTTTTCAAATGCTAAAAAAAGTAAAAAGTCTGAAGACCATGAAAAGACTCAAATATTTCACTTTTCTTACACACACACACACACACACACACACACACACACACACCCTGTGCCCTTTCCCTATCTGAAACAGAATGTGAGGATGGTTTGACCTCGAGCTTCAAATGCTCATTGATGGAATTTCTCCAAGTACAGTTCAGTGAACATTTTTTGCTTTGTTTTATTCTGTTTTGTTTTGTTTGTGACGGAATCTCGCTCTTTCCCCAGGCTGGAGTGCAGCATCGAAGTCTTGGCTCACTGCAACCTCCGCCTCCTGAGTTCAAGTGTTTCCCCTGCCTCCACCTCCCGAGTAACTGGGACTACAGGTGCATGCTACCACACCCGGCTAATTTTTTGTATTTTAGTAGAGATGGGGTTTCACCATGTTGGCCAGGATGGTCTTGATCTCCTGATCTCATGATCTGCCCACCTTGGCCTCCCAAAGTAGTGAATGTTCACTGAAGGAATGGACAGGGAGCAGGGACGGTCTCCTATGCTGGTAGAGGAGAGGGTTGAAATTCCCTCTAGCTACATTTCTCAGCACACTGGTCACATGTGTCTTGTTGGGAGGTTATGTCCCTCCTTCTAGAATTTCCTCCCGTCCCCTTGTTCTTTGCTTAGCTAACTTCGAATGGTCCTTGAAAATAGTTTAAATGGCTGCTCCTTGAGGAAACTGCCTGAGCCCCAGGCTGAACTCACCACCCTCCTTTTACATGGGAGTGGCCCTGGGCCCACCTTTGGCCTGGCAAAGGTCCCACTCATCACTGATGTACTGATCTCTCTCACTCTCTTGATGACCTGTTCATTAAGGGAAGGGATAGTGTCTTACTGAGTTGAATATTTTAATAGTGAGTGGCATATTAGATAAATATTGAGCCCATGGATGCAGCTTTATCTATCTTTCTCATTAAGGTCAAGATTCCTAAGAATTTTTTAAGAGATAGGGTCTTGCTCTGTTTCCCAGGCTGAAGTACAATGTCACATACACAGCTGGGACTACAGGTATGAACCACTACATCCAGCTAAATTTTGTATTTTCTGTAGGGACAGGGTTTCTCCATGTTGCCTAGGCTGGTCTTGAACTCCTGGATTCAAGCAAGCTGCCCATCTCAGCCTCCCAAAGTGCTGGCATTACAGGCATGAGCCACTGCCCCCACACAGAACTTGTTTTTTTTTTTTCGTTGTTGTTGTTTTTTAAAT
>PVKP010036739.1:0-22232 GCA_004027715.1 Plecturocebus donacophilus | reverse complement strand
TAAAAAAAAAAAAAAACCACTTCTCAAAAAAAAAAAAAAAAGAAAGAAATTAAAGTACATAAACAGAATAATAAAATGAATTCAAAGAAAAAAAGTATAAGAGAATTCATACCTGAGAAAAGAAAATGGCCTAATCAGGAAGTTAAGTTACAACAGAAAATAAAACAAAAATTATGATGTGAGAGTATATGATTAAATTTAATATTGCCAGAAAACAGTAATATAAGGGCTACACAAGGCAGTATATAATTAAATTGGAAATAAGTACAAGAAACATTGTATATTTTGAAAGAAGTTGTGAAGAAGGCCTGGCCTGAGCAAGGGCACAGAAAGAACAGTAATAGCCTTTGAGTAAGTAAAACAAACTGGATGGAATGGATGGTTCTATTAAATGAAATAAGAAAATAAGGAACAATACTTTTTGTTGTTGTTGTTCTTTCTTAGCAGCTACATGGCATAATAAATGTGGAATGTTAGAAAAAGTCATCTGACTAGAATATGCAGAATGCATTATAAAGAAGGAAAGTATGGAGACAAATCTGTAAGGAAGACAACCTTTACATTAACCTACAGAAAATCAGCACCTGGATCAAGATTTCAGCTAAGAGAACACAATAAAATCAAATACATGTGAACATTATAAAGCTGAGATTATCAAAATTTGGTGAAAAAACCAATACAGAGGGTTTAGAGAAGAAAAGTATCAAAAACAACTATGAGCTTTCAATCCTACATACCTACAGGGCAACTATCATTTGCTAAGAGACAAGCACTACTGTATCAAATACATCACTTATAGCATCCCATTTAATCTAATCATTTTACGAATCTAACGTCATGAAACATTGCTCTCCCCTCTTTACAGACAAGATAATGACACTTGAAGAGGTGAACTTATTTCCCAAAGATCTCAGAGCTAGCAAGATTTAAATTTCAACAAACATTTATTTTAATGACCAGAAAAATAATGATACCAATGATATAAATAGGAAATTAGGTGAGGTAGTTGGATTGGGAGCAAGGTAGCAGAAAAGAATAATAAAGAGTTCAAACAACCTGAATTTGAAGCAATAGCAAGATTTAAAAAGAAAAAGATGAATGTTTAGAAGTCAATGAGATAGGAAACTGATCAGGGTTAGAAACATGCAGAAATCACTTGCAGAAAAATGTTAATGATTATTCTTTAGTGGGAAATTTCTCTAATATAGAAAATACATGAAGTAGAACTATAAACCAAGATTAATTTCTAATATAGTTAATTATAAACTAAAATATATTATACTTAGCGCAGTATTAGCCTTATACAATAAGAAATCTTCCTACAGACCTAGTCAAGTTGTTGTCAAATTTTACTTTAAAATTGCTTCACTGTCAATGTTGTCTTCTGCAAACACAAGCTAGCTTTGCATCTACGAGACAGAACTATGTACGTACTCAAAATGAAAGTGCTACCTTGTTTTAATTATATCTAGCAAGAGCTTTAAAAGACTCATACAAACTTATCTAAAAGTAATATTTGCAAAGAGAGACCCAGTGAGGAAAAAACAAAATTTACAAGAAGTTATTCAGCAATAATAAAGAAAACTCAAGGATAATAAATACATATATTTTGAGCTAAAATAAATATTGTTAAAAAGAAAGACTGCAATTAAAGAAAACCTACAGGCACAGGAGGCATAGGACAATAATCCTGACAGTCCACTAAAGTTAAGCAAGAGGGGATTATGTAAACACTCCATAAAATATAAGAAAAAAGTTAGCACATTAAATAAGTTATAAATAAAAGTATTTGTCAGTCACAGCTATTACCAAGTCAACATAGAAAAACCCAGAAACAGACTATATAATTAACTAGTATGACAAGAAAATATACAGATATAAGTTAAAATAGGGTTCTGATGACCAATCACCAACATTAAATTCACTATTCTTTATTTTTTCCAATTTCTGCTTCTAACCTTTATTTCTGTCTTTCTTAGTGTTTTTATATTTCAAGTCACTAAGGAAATGTGATCAGATTCTCTTTATTTCACGGTAGATCTAACTCCACATATCTCAACAAAATTACCTGCGTTTCTTCTATTAAATTCTTTACTTATAAACTTTTCTACTTTTAATAAGCCAGTGAAAATTACAGAAAAGAGCATAACCCAAGTAAAATACTTAAGTCTATTAAGAATATCTTTCAGCATCTCTTCATTGTTTTTTATTATTTTTATTTATCTTTTTTCAGCATCTCTTATCTTGTCCCTTTCTTCTCTTCCCCATTCCTTAGATCTTCATCTTCCTCATCTAGCTGTCCAATGAGTTCCACTAGAACCAATCCTTCCTCTGTAAGTAATATAGACTACTCCCTTCCCCCATCAATATTTAAGTATGTCATTATATTTAATAAACCAATTTAATAACATGCTAATGTTAATATCCAGGGAAAAGTCAATGTAGGTAACTCTTACTTAATATTCTGAGGAAGCAATTCAGTTAGTAACAGAGAAAGGCAGAAAAAATGATTACAAATTACCTTAAAAATCAGGACCTAGAAGGGAAATAATAGAGTATAGTCATGCACTGCATAATGATGTTTAAGTCAATAATGAACTGCATATATGATGGTGATTCCATAAAATTATAATGGAGCTGAAAACTTCCCATCACCTAGTGATTTCGTAGCCATCATAAATTAGTAGTAAAAGGCATTCCTACATGATTGTGGTGATGCTGATATAAACAAACCTACCACAATGGTGATCATATAAAAGTATAGCACATACAATTATATACACTACATAATACTTGATAATGATAATAAATGATTATGTTACTGGTTTTTGCATTTACTATACTATGCTTTTTATCATTATTTTAGGGTGTACTCCTGCTTATTAAAAAAAAGTTAACTGTAAAACAGCCTCAGGCAGTTCAATCAGATGGTATTTCAGAAAAAGGTGTTGTTATCATAGAAGATGACAGCTCCATGGGTATTAACTAGTGAGACAAGATACAGAAGTGGAAGACAGTGATACTGATGATTCTGACCCTGTGTAGGCCTAGGTAGGGGTGTGTGTGTGTGTGTGTGTGTGTGTGTGTAAAACTTTTTTTTGAGATGGGGCCTCACTCTCTCTGCCAGGCTGGATTGAGTACAGTGGTGAGATCATAGTTTACTTAGCCTGAAAGTCCTGGGCTCAAGCAATTTTTCCTCCTTAGCCTCCTGAGTAGCTGGGACAATAGGGGTGCACCAACACAGCTCGCTCAATTTTTAAATTATTTTTTGTAAAGATAGGGTGTCATTATGTCGCCCACACTGGTTTTAAACTCCTGGGCTTAAGCAATCCTCCTGCTTCAGTCTCCCAAAGTGGTGGGATCACAGGTGACGAGCCACATGCCTGCCAGAAATAAAGTACTTTTTTACAACTGTACAACATGTTTGTGTTTTAAGCTAAGCATTATTACAAAAGAGTCAAGAAGTTTATAAACTAAAAAAGTTAAAGTAAGCTAAAGTTAAAGTAAACTAAGGTAAATTTATTACTGAAGAAAGAAAAATATATTTTAATACATTTAGTGTAGTTAAGTATACAGTATTTAAAAACTCTGCACTGATGTACAGTAAAGTCCTAGGCTTTCACCATTCATTCACTCACTTCAGTCCTGCAAGCAACCTCCAGTCCTGCAAGCTCCATTCATGCTAAGAGCCCTATATCACTTTTTATCTTTTATACCACATTTTTACTGCATTTTTCTATGTTTAGATATATAAATAGTTGCCATTGTGTTACAACTGCCTACAATATTCATTCAGTTACAGTAACATGCTGTACAGTCTGTAGTAAGAACAACAGCCTCTACCATACAGCCTAGATGGATAGGAGGCTATATCACCTAGGTTTGTGTAAGTGCACTCCATGATGTTTGTGAAATGACAAAACTGCCTAACAATGCATTTCTCAGAACACATCTCCACCATTAAGCAATGAATGGTTGTATTCTATAAGGATAATACAATCAAAATATTGATGTTTTTTATAAGTTTGCATTTTCTTTATCCAATTAATTGCTGTTAGTAACTGAATTTTCTGCAACTTAGATCCCTGATTTTTCACTCTCTCACCGCATTATTCTACTATTATCACCTAGACAACAGGCTCAATTCTTTCCTCTACCAAGAGCTCTTTTTTTTTAATTGTTCTTTAAGCTCTGGGGTACATGTGTACATCCCACAGGGTTGCTGCATAGGTACACACATGCCATGGTAGTTTACAGTCTTCATCCTGGAACCAACCCAAATGCCCATCAATGATAGACTGGACAAAGAAAACATGGCACATATACAACATGGAATACTATGCAGCCATAAAAAATGACGAGTTTGTGTCCTTTGTAGGGACATGGATGCATCTGGAAACCATCATTCTCAGCAAACTGACACAAGAACAGAAAACCAAACACCGCAAGTTCTCACTCATAGGCGGGTGCTGAACAATGAGAACATGTGGGCACAGGGAGGGGAACATCACACACTGGGGTAGGCTGGGGGGTGGGGAGCTAGGGGAGGGATAGTGCGGGGCGGGGAGGCTGGGGAGGGAAAACACTGGGAGAAACGCCTGATGTAGGTGAAGAGCTGACTCTTTTTAGAGCACAAAAAGACAACAAAAAACATTCCATTTTTTATTTAGTTGCTCAGCACAAAATAAATCTACCGAATGAACTTTACATAATGGGGTGGTATATCTAACAGTAGGTAGAAGAGAGATTATTTAATAACAAAAATGAACTAATGGGAAAACAGAGCAGGTAATCAGAACCACACCATTATTAGTGAAAACAGACAAAGAGAGAACAAAGAATTTGCTCTTCATTCAAAAAAAATTCTTAATACCAAAAAATACAAAACAATTCAATGTAATACAATCTACACACATCAGATTATCAGTACTTTAAGTCTAACAATATCAAGTCTTTGTGAACCTCATACATTTC
The DNA here is from genome assembly GCA_004027715.1 of Plecturocebus donacophilus. Lineage (NCBI taxonomy): Eukaryota > Metazoa > Chordata > Mammalia > Primates > Pitheciidae > Plecturocebus > Plecturocebus donacophilus. The sequence goes on along the minus strand of PVKP010036739.1, from coordinate 17,258 downwards.
TCATGAGAGTAAACTGTAATCCTAGTACTTTGGGAGGCCAAAGTGGGCAGATCACGAGGTCAGTTAGAGACCAGCCTAGCCAATATGGTGAAACCCTGTCTCTACTAAGAAAATACAAAAATTATCTGGGCGTGATGGCACGTGCCTGTAGTCCCAGCTACTTGGGAGGCTGAGGCAAGAGAATCGCTTGAACCCAGGAGGCGGAGGTTGCAGTGAGCTGATACTGCACCACTGCACTCCAGCCTGGGCCACAGTGATACTTTTTCTTCAAAAAAAAAAAAAAAAAGAACAACAGCAAAAAATCAGTAAAAATTTTGAAAGTTTATATACTATATGCTGGCAATTCTATACCTAGCTATATACCACCCGGAAATATTCACCTATTTGTGATTCTTTGAAGCACTGTTCACAATAGTAAAAATTATGAAACAAGCAACAGAAGAATAGTAAATTATGATATATTCATGCAATGAAATACTCTTCAACACTAGAAATGAAGAACTAGATCTATCAATGAATGTATCTCAGAAACAATGTTGAGGGGGAAAAATCATGTTGCAGTATGATACTATTCAAATATAGTTTAAGATAGACAAAACAAGACTACATTTATTCTGGACACGAGGAAAAGGATAAAATTGTGAAACAAGAAAGAAACATAAAACATAAATTCAGAATAAGAGTTACTTCTGGGAAGAGGATAATAAAGGCAAACGATATAGGTAAGAGATTCACAGATACTTCCATTATATCTGTAATGTTTTATTCCTTAAGTTCAGTGGTAATTATATAGGTATTCATTAGATTTAAGCCAATTTTAAGATAAGATTCATATATTGCTATCTATCCTCTAGTCTCCCAAATAAGAATATTTTATATAAAAGATCTATAAAGTCAATTATAATAATTCTAACATTGAAATATATGCATTCCCAATAAAGCAAATCTCTGGCAGTCAAAATCTAAAATCTAAATGATAACTGCACTGTTTTTATAATTTGTAGGATTACAAAGTTCTTCATTTTTCAATTCTCTGTAAGCCCTGGATGCTGAAATTGCTGTTAGTAACTTGAAACCATATTATCTAGTAGCAACCGAAACAAGCTTTTAAGACTCTGAGACTACTTTTACCCACTGCTCTCACTCAGCAATCAGAGCTTGCCAGCTCCCCAAAACTTTACTAGTGCTAATGAACTTTCCTACAAAAAATATGCTATATTTCTCCTTTTTAGAAGACTTCCAACCTTCTCTTTTTTCTTTGGACATTGCAGATTGGAATGACCAGCCTGTTCTGCCATTAGAGTTAAAAATAAAAACCTGAGAACATGAGAATCTGAGTATGCAGCAGTGAAAAAAGCTTGGTAGCCACTTACAACAAGGAGCATACGACACACTAAATTATTTAATTGTCCAGTAGAGCATATTCTTTGAAATAAACTTACTACTGCATATTTTATGCAAATTTTCTAAAATAAAATGTCTAATGATATAATCATCAATCATAGGAAAGCAAAGCAACCTACTATTATTATCCAAGTGAAGTAACTGGCAACAGCCCAACACTCAGGAAAAAAAAAATCATATCTTAATCTTTAGGAATATTGTCTAATGTAGGAGTTAACAAACTTTTTTTCTGAAAAGAGCAGATAGTAAATAGTTTGGCCTTTGTAAACGCCATAAAGTCTTGAGTGTGTATTCTTTCCCCACCCCCTGCGCCATGCTTCAAAAAACGTAAAAACCCTTCACAGCTAAAAGCAGTAGAAAAACAAGCTGTAGTCAAATTTGGCACACAGAATGAAGTCTCCCAACCCCTTGTCCAAGAAAATGGCTTTAATTCAGCTCATTGTAGTGGATCAGCCCCTACCTATTAATCTTTTAGACTGTCCTTCGAGCTGGAGGGTGGCTGCCACCCAGTGGACACCATTAGCTTTTCACTTAACAGGGAACCAGGCCCAAATATTTAATAGAGTAAACTCTGTACATGAAATCAGTCCAAGGGCTTCACCCACAAGGTCAGTTTAACATCATTTCACACAGTAAAATTTTATTCAAATCTATCAGTTGAATTCAGATATATTTTCCTGTACTAAAGCATGGACCAAGGTGTCTCATAGGTACATGTAAAGGGCTATAGTAATTTAGTTCTTCTTATTACAGAGGAACTAAAGATATTTGAGTCTGCCAGTAAACATGTCTTATGCTACATTAATGAACTGTACTAAAACATATGTTTCCAGAAATTATGAAATGGTATATTCATAAATTTGACAATCTACAGAGTTTTAGTATGTGACAGCTTACAATGGCCACAAAATGACTGTGTTATCTCTAGGCTGAAAATGTCGGGAGTAGAGAGTACTGGGAGAGCAGAAAAGGATAATAAAAACACGAGGAACAATGTAGGTTTTTTCTCTCTTTTGGCTGCTCGCTTTAGGGCTGGTGTCCAAACCCTGGAGTTATTTCCTCCCTCATGTAGCTTCTGATATTTGGAAGGCAACCTCGCTCAGGGAGGTGACATATTACTGTAGCTCTTCCCCTTTGTCTTCAGTCCTTTTGGCAAGCCCTGGGTTCAGCTTTCCCTTCTCACATGGGACCCAGGATGATGACCTGGTAATCTGTATCCTGCAAAGCCAGGAAAGTTTGAGTCCCTTCTTTCCTTTAAAATGTACCAAGGGGGCTTAGTTCTCTCCTTCAGGCAGATGATGTCAGGATAAAGGGGGAATAGCAGGCTAAGAGGACACAAACTGAGAAAGTGGCACACACCAATAAGCATGGCTTTGCTTTTTCTTTTTTTTTGAGACAGAGTCTCACTCCATCATGAAGGCTGGAGTGCAATGGCACAATCTCAGCTCACTGCAACTTCCATCTCCCATGTTCAAGAGATTCTCTTGCCTCAGCCTCCCGAGTAACTGGGACTACAGGTGCATACTACCACACCCAGCTAATTTTTGTATTTTTAGTAGGCTTTGTATTGGCTTTCAGCTTTGAGCAGCCAGTCACATGATCAAACAAACTAACTTCCAAGGTTGTTAGCTGATATGGTTCGGCTGTGTTCCAACTCAAATCTCATCTTGAATTGTAACTCCTACAATTCCCATGTGCCCTGGGAGGAACCTGGTGGGAAGTGATTGAATTATGCAGGTGGGTCTTTCCTGCACTGTTCTCATGATAGTGAATCAATCTCATGACATCTGATGCTTTTAAAAATGGGACTTTCCCTGCACAAGTTCTCTCTTTGACTGCTACCACCCATGTAAGAGGTGACTTGCTCCTCTTTGCCTTCTGCCGTAATTGTGAGGCCTCCCCAGTCATGAGGAACTGCAAGTCCACTAAACCTCTTTCTTTTGTAAATTGCCCAGTCTTGGGTATGTCTTTATCAGTAGCATGAAAATGGACTAATAAAGAAAACTGGTACCAGTAGAATGGGGTGCTATTGAAAAGACATGAAAATGTGGAAGACACTTTGGAACTAGGTAACAGGCAGAGGTTGGAACAGTCTGGAGGGCTCAAAAGAAGACAAAAAAATCTGGGAAGGTTTGGAACTTCCTAGAGATTTGTTGAACGGGTTTGACAAAAATTTTGACAGTGATATGAACAAACATGTTCAGGTTGAGGTGGTCTCAGATGGAGATAAGGAACTTGTTGGAAACTGGAGCAAAAGTGTCTATTGTTATGTTTTAGCAAAGAGACTGGCAGAATTTTGCTCCTGCCCTAGAGATTTGTGGAACTCTAAACTTGAGACAGTTGATTTAGGGTACTGGTGGAAGAAATTTCTAAGCAGCAAAGCATTCAAGAAGTGATCTGGGTGCTGTTAAAGGCATTCAGTTTTACAAGGGAAACACAGCATAAACATTTGGAAAATGTGTAGCGTAACAATTCAATAGAAAAGAAAATCCCACTTTCTGAGGAGAAATTTAAGCCAGATGAAGACATTTGCCTAAGTAACGAGGAGTTGAATGTTAATCCCCAAGACAAGGGGGAAAATGTCTCCAGGACATGTCACAGGTCTTCATGGCAGTCCCTCCCATCACACGCTTGAAGGCCTAGCAGGAAAATATGGTTTTGTCAGTTAGGCCAAGGGTCCCCATGCTGTGTAGAGTCCAGAAACGTGGTGTCCTGCATCCTAGCCACTTCAGCTATGACTAAAAGAGGCCAGCGTAAGCTCAGGCCATGGCTTCAGAGGGTTCAAGCCCCAAGCCTGGGCAACTTTCACATGGTCTTGAGCCTGCTAGTGCACAGAAGTTAAGAACTGAGGTTTGAGAACTGCCACCTAAATTTCAGAGGATCAAAACTGGACAAACTCACAAAGATGAGCAAGAATCAACGAAAAAATGCTGAAAACCCAAAAGGACAGAGTGCTACTTCTCCTTCAAATAATTGCAACATCTCTTCAGCAAGGGCACAGAACTACACAGAGGATGAGACAGACGAACTGATAGAAGTAGGCCTCAGAAGACGGATAATAAGAACTACGCTGAGCTAAAGGAACATGTTTTAACTCAATGCAAAGAAGTTAAGAAACTTGATAAAAGGTTAGAGGAGCTGCTATCTAAAATAACCACTTTAGAGAGGAAAATAAATGACCCAATGAAGAGGAAAAACACAGAATGAGAACTTCATAAAGCATACACAAGTATAGATAGCCGAATCGACAAAGTGGAAGGAAGGATATCAGAGTTTGAAAGCCACCTTGCAAAAATAAGGCATGCAGACAAGACTAAAGAAAAAAACAGTGAAAAGGAATGAACAAAGCCTCCAAGAAATATCGGACTTCATAAAAAGACCAAATCTACAATTGACTGGAGTACCTGAAGGAGACAGTGAGAATAGAAACAAGCTAGAAAACACACTTAACGATATTATCCAGGAGAACTTCCCCAACATAGCAAAACAGGCCAACATTAAAATTCAGTAAGTACAGAGAACACCACTAAGACACTCCATGAAAAGATCAACCCAAATTCATAAAACAAATTCTTAGAGACCTACAAACCCAAATTCATAAAACAAATTCTTAGAGATCTACAAAGACATTTAGCCTCCCACACAATAATAGTGGGAGACTTTATCACCTCACTGTAAATATTGCACAGATCAAAGAAAGAGAAAATTAACAAGGATATTCAGGACATGAACTCAGCTCTGGATCAAGTGGACCTAATAGACATCTGCAGAACTCTCCACCCCAAATAAACAGAATACACATTCATCTCGGTGCCACAGGGCACTTACTCTAAAATCAACCACATAGAAACAGTCCTTAGCAAATGCAAAAGAACAGAAATTATTACAAACAGTCTCTCAGACCACAGAGTAATCAAATTAGAACTCAGGATTAAGAAACTCACTCAAAACCATACAATTACGTGGAAATTGAACAACCTGCTCCTGAATGACTCCTGGGTAAATAATGAAATTAATGTAGAAATCAAGTTGTTTGAATCCAGTGAGAACAAAGGGACAACATACCAGAATCTCTGGGACACAGCTAAAGCAGTGTTAAAAGGGAAATTTATAGCACTAAATGCCCACAACAGAAAGCTAGAAAGATCTCAAATTGACACCCTAAAATCACAATTAAAAGAGCTAGAGAGGCAAGACCAAACTAACCCAAAACCTAGCAGAAGAGAAGAAATAACTATGTTGTGAGCAGAACTGAAGGAGATAAAGACACAAAAACTCTTCCAAAAACAAACAAAAAAAAAATCAATGAATCCAGGAGCTTATTTTTTGAAAAAAATTAACAAAATAGACCATTAGGTAGACTAATAGAGAAGAAAAAAGAATCAACAGCCACAATCAAAAATGATAAAGAGGATATCACCATAGACCCCACAGAAATACAAACTACCGTGAGAGAATACTACATACAAATAAACTAGAAAATCTAGAAAAATATGGATAAATTCCTGGACACATACACCCTCCAAGTCTAAACCAGGAAGAATAGATCAGTATCAAGTTCTGAAAGTGAGGCCATAATTAATAGCCTACCATCAAAAAAGCTCAAGACCAGACAGATTCACAGCTGAATTCTACCAGAAGTACAAAGAGGAGCTGGTACCATTCCTCCTGAAACTATTCCAAGCAACTGAAAAGGAGGGATTTTTCACTAACTCATTTGGTGAAGCCAGCATCATTATGATACCAAAACCAGGAAGAGACACAACAAAAAAAGAAAACTTCAGGCCAATATCCCTGGTGAATATCGATGTGAAAATCCTCAATAAAATGCTGGCAAACCAAACCCAGCAGCACATCAAAACACTTATCCACTATGATCAAGTAGGCTTCAGCCCTGGATGCAAGTCAGGTTCAACAAATACAAATCAATAAACATAATCCATAACATAAACAGAACCAAAGACAGAAACCACGTGATTATCTGAATAGATGCAGAAAAGGTCTTTGATAAAATTCAACAGCCCTTCATGTTAAAACCTCTCAATAAACTAGGTATTGATGGAACATATCTCAAAATAGTAAGAGCTATTTACGACAAACCCACAGCCAAAATGATACTGAATAGGCAAAAGCTGGAAGATTTCCTTTTGAAAACCAGTACAAGACAAGGATGCCCTCTCTCACCAATCCTATTCAACACAGTATTGGAAGTTTTTTTTTTTTTTTTTGCCTTATTGTGATGTCTAGCACCACCAGTTCAAATTTGGATAGAAATGATAATAGTGCATATTTTTGTCTCATTTCCAATTTAAAAGGGAAAGTTTTTAATATTTCATGATTAAGCTTGCAGATTTTTTCTATGTTCTTTTTTATGATTTTTTTCTTTATTTCTTGTAAAAGAAATGGGATTCATACGCAGAACCTGCAGATTTGTTTCTTAGGCATATGTATGCCATGGTAGTTTGCTGTACCCATTGACCTGTCCTCTTAAGTTCTTCCCCTAATCTCGCATCACCCAACAGGCCCTGGTGTGTGTTGTTCTCCTCCCTGGGTCCATGTGTTCTCATTGTTCATCTCCCACTTATGAGTGAGAACATGCGGTGTTTGGTTTCTCTTCATGTGTTAGTTTGCTGAGGATGATGGCTTTCAGCTTCATCCATGTCCTGGCAAAGGACATGATCTCATTCCCTTTTATGGCTGCATAGTGTTCCATGGTGTATATGTACCACATTTTCTTTATCCAGTCTGTCATTGGCATTTGGGTTGAAACTTTAATCAGGTATCAGTTCTAGTGCTATTGACTGTGAATTCAACATTAACGAAGCAACAATATATATTAAATAAGGTGTCTTTAAACAAAAACACACGTAAAACAAAATTATATGTTGATCAGTTCACAAAAATGTTGTGACTAAAGGATCACAAGAACCTAACCCTGTATTTCCCCTAGAAGCAATGGTCCAGTATTCAAAAATTAAGTGTCCATGATGACTTCACAGAACATAACTAGAGAGAATAATGAGAACCAGTAATATCCACAAAAAGGCTTACATGCACATATTCACAGCAGCTTTACTCACAATAGCCAAAAACTGAAAATAATCCAAAAGTCCATAAACCAAATGGATACATAAATTATAAAACAGTCACTGAATGGAACAGTACTAAGCAATAAAATGGAATGGACTGTTGTTCCAAGCAATAATAAGAGGTAAATCTCAGAAACACATTGAGCAAAAGAAGAGTTACACAAACAGTATAATTTCATTTACATGGAAAGAAGAAGAAAGGCAAAACAAATATAAGGTGAAGATAAGTTAAAGCAGTCCCCATAAGGGTGGAAAGACTGACTGGAAAGAGGGAATAGAAAGTTTCTGGAGAGATAGAAACATTTTATCTATACTTTGAATGGGGACTGGGTTTCATGTGTGTACTTAACTGTCAAAATTGTCCAGCTCAGATATGTGAATTTGAATGTATGTAAATTTTATCTCAAAGAATTAATAATAACTGGGTAGATGGCAAAAAGTGAAAGAAGGCAAAAATGAAACAATAATGTCATGACGATAACTTAGAGTGATGGGTACATGGTGATACATCATGCTGTAAACTTCTGTGTTTATTTTGCATATTTCCTACATTTTCCAAAACAAAATACTAAATAAGAGTAATAGCAAGTATGTAGAGCAACTATGTGGGAGGGAAGGAGAGATGAGCTTTATAAATGAAAAATAATTGGATAGGAGAATGAGGGCAATAAATAAATATGAGAAAAATAAGAAGTTAGAAGAAAAAATTTTTAATAAGTTAAAAAAATAATAAAAGCAAAGAAAAACAAGTGATAACTTGGTTTGAAGGCCTTGATGGAAAAGTGATTACAACTGGGCTCATTTGGTAGAGTTTGGGCATGCAAAACTGAAGAAAGGCCATTTCAGAGAAATAAAACAATGTAAATAAAATGATAAATATACATATTGATGTTGGGCTCTTTAGAGAACAAGTTTGGTTTAAGTATTAGGTGAAGAAAAAAGAACAGTGGAATATAAAACTAAAAAAGTAGACAGATGGGGGATGAGATCACACAAAAATAACAGAAATGTTAGGCCACAGAAAACACATTAGGCAATGGGGAATTATTCTACATATTCAAGTTTGGAATGACAGGATAAGAGCTAAACTTTAGAAACTTTCATCTAGCAGTGAAGCACAGTATGGAAGCAATAACTCTCTAACTGATAATGATGCCCTATCAGGACAATGATAGGGAGAACGGCTAGCCAAGGACATATGCAGTAGAGCTGGTATTTCATGGCTAGGAGTTTAAAAGAGCAAACATCAAGTTACATAGCTTTGAAAAGGTTTAAAACACAGAGATTCTTCTCCTTAGCACAAAATAATACTGAGAAAACTAACCTACTGAAAACAGACTATCAGGAGGTCTGATGCCAATTTCCTCAAGATTTATGACTGGAAGTGCTGATTTACAACTAGAAGTGTCAATCCAATTAATGTTGAAATTTCAGTTTTGGATGATGTTTTAAAAATAACCTTGTTATGGAAATACTATAAAAGCAAAAGCACAGATTCCAGATTTACCACAATGTACTCCAGATAGCAATGAGTATATTTTCTATGCTTTTTCATGACTACAGAAATGCTGTTATAACAAAATGGACCTATATTAGTATTAAAGGTATCTTACCTAATAAATTTCTTTGTTCCAGCCCTTACCAGCACTACCAATGGCCTTGGCCATGAAAATAATGCTTTATACTCAATGGAATTAACCTTAGTGAACAGAAGTCACAATTGCCCTCACGTAACTTTTAGCAAATAAAAAAAGGGAAACCTATAACTAAATTACTAGTAAAAAAAAATCAACCTGCATATTCTTGAAGTATATTAGTTTCTTATTTGAAAAATTTCTACCCAAGGTTAAATTCACAGTTATTAAAGCCGCTTTTATTATTTGAAGGGCTTTATAAGTGATAAAGATTATTTGCTTGACCAAATGTTAGCAAGGTTCCTAAGCCTTCTCCGAGCCCCATCTGTGTACTTTCTTGTAAAATTCAGTTTTAGTAAAAAATTCTGCTAAGTCAGTATAGAAAAACCTTGATAATTGATCACCCTGGATATCTAATGGCATTCTTCATTTTCCACCAACCCTAAAAGTCTGATTATCTTGGCCTGTCTTCAAAAACAATCCTTCTAGGTGAGTTTAGCCAGAATCACCTTTTAACTCTGATATTTCCTTTTAGTTATGTTTTATCCACTAACTCTCCATCCTCTCATTGGCTATGAATTCCCACTTGCTCATGCTGTACTGGAAGTCTCTCTCTCTCTCCTTACATTTGTCGCAATGCCTCTAAATAAAGTCTTCTTTAATGTACTTTAACAAGTATCATTGAATAAATTTTTCCTTAACATTAGGACAATTATTGCCCATTTCAATGGCAATAACAAAAATACAGACTTGAAAAAGGATTTGAGAGGGCAGAGAGGACAAGATGGCTGACTAGAGACAGACAGGAAGTGCCTATGCCACCAAAAGAGACCAAAATATTAAATAAACCAAAATTATTTGAACAGATCTTCAGAGAGGAAACACCAAGAGTTGAGAGGCAACACAGACACTGAGGCTGAAGAGAAAGGAAACTAGGAACCCTGTGTGGGATTTCCAAACGTGAGGACTAGTTCTCGCCATTGAATGGCTCCTAGAGAAGACATCAGGGCTCTAAACATGCTGAAATAAAAAACAGTAACATGACAAGAGTCGAAGCCTATCTATTGCCTATTATACTTAAGCACCATCTACCGGTTGGTAGACCAAATTACAACACCAAAAATATTCTGCCCATATACATCACCTGTGAAACCCAGGGCAAGAATCCACTCACAAATAAAAATTCTGTACAGAGCCTAAGCTCTCTGAAAACACTTAGAAAATAAGCCAATTGAGTATACTCAACTTATACCACAGATAAAGGAATACCAGCTCACTCAGATGAAAAAGAATCAGCAAAATAACTCTGACAATTCAAAAAGTCACTGTCCTCTTATTTCCAAAAGAGTGCACAAGCTCCCCAGCAGATCTTGACCAGACTGAAATGACTGAAATGACAGATAATTTAGAATCTGGATAGGAAATTCCAAGGCTTTAGGAGAAAGTTGAAACCCAGTCCAAGAAATCAAAGGAATCCAGTAAAGCTATCCAAGAGCTGAAAGACAAAATAGTCATTTTAAAAAAGAACCAAACTGAACTTCTAAAATTGAAAAATTCACTACAAGAATTTCATAGCACAATGAGAAGCATTTACTGCAGAATAGACTAAGTTGAGAAAAGACACTCAGAGCTTAAAGACCAGTTTTTGAAATCAACTTAGACAAAAATAAGGAAAAAATAGTATTTAAAAAATAAAAAAAACTTCTGAGAAATACGGGATTTTACAGAGACCAAATCTAGGATTCACTGGCATTTCTGAGAGAGAAAACAATTTTGAAAACATATTTGAAGATACAGTCCATGAAAAATGCCCCAATCTCACTAGCGATATCAACATGCAAATTCAAGAAATACAGAAAACCCTTGTGAGATACCATACAAGATAACCACCCTTTAACACATAGATATCAGAATCACCAAGGCCAGTGTTAAAGAAAAAAATTTTAAAGGCAGCATAGAGAGATGGGTCAGGTCACTTATAAAGGAAACCCCATCAGGATAGTAGCGGGCCGTTCAGCAAAAGCTTACAAGCCAGAAGAGACTGGAAACCAATTTTCAGCAGCCTTAAAAAGAATAAATTCCAATGAAGAATTTCATATCCCACCAAGCTAAGCTTCAAATGCTAAGGGAATCTGTAACCACTAGACCAGTCTTAGAAAAAGTCCGTAAGGGAGTGCTAAACATGGAAGCAAAAGAACAGTATCTGATACCACAAAAAACACAATAATTAAGCACATAGCCCACAGACACTATAAAGCAGCTATATAAACGACTCTACAAAACAACCAGCTAAAACAATTTCAGGATCAAAACTTCATATATCAGTACCAATCCAGAATGTGAATGGAATAAAGACCCACTTAAAGGGCACAGGATGACAAGCTGGACAAAAAGACAAGATCCAACTGTCTGCTGTCTTCAGGAAGACTCATCTCACATATAACAACACCCACAGCCTCAAATTAAAAGGATAAAGAACTGCCATACAAATGAAAAACAATAAAGAGCAGCGGTTGCAATTCTAACATCAGATAAACCAGACTTTAAACTGAAAACAATTAAGAAGGGCAAATAAGGATATTACACAGTGACAAAGGGTTCAATTCAATAAGAAGACTTAACTCTTAAGTCTATACACACCCAACATTAGAGCACCCAGAACCATAAAACAAATTCTTCTTGACCTAGAAAAAGACCTCAACAGCCACATAATAATACTGGAAAATGTCAACTCCCCATTCACAGGATTAGACAGATTACTGAGGAAGAAAACTAAAGAAGAAATTCCAAACTTAATCTCGAAAGTTGACCAATGGGATCTAACAGACATCTATAGAATATTCCATGCAAAATCACGGAATCTACATTTTTCTCATCTGCACAAGAAACATATTCTCAGATCAACCAAATGCTTTGGTCATAAAGCAAGTCTCAATAAATTTTAAAAAATCAAAATCATGTTGAGCACGTTCTCATACCATAGTGCATTAAAAACAGAAACCAACACCAAGAAGATCTCTCAGAACTATACATATACATAAAAATGAAGCAACTTGCTCTTGAATAAGTCGGGTAAACAATAAAATGAGGGCAAAAATCAAAGAATACTTCGAAATTCACAAAAATAGAACCACATATTAACAAAATCTTTGGGAAGGAGCTAAAGTATGTTAAGAGGAAAGTTTACAGTGCCAAATGCATTCATCAAAAAAGTAGATCTCAAATTAACAATCTAACCTTGTATCTAGAGGAACCAGGGAAAAAAAAAAAAAAAACGTAAAGCTAACAAAAGAAATAACTAAGATCAGAACTGAATTAAAATAAGACATAAAAATCCATATAAAAGATCAATGGAAAAAAAGAGTAGGTTTATCGGAAGAATAAAAGATTGACAGACTGCTCATTAGATCAACAAAGGAGAAAAAGGGAAGATCCAAATAAGCACAAACAGAAATGAAAAAGCTGACAATACAACTGATCTCACAGAAGTACAAAAGATTCTCAGAGACTATTATAAACATCTCTATGAGCACGAACTAGAAATCTAGAGGAAATAAATTTATGGGAACACAGAACCTCCAAAGATTGAACCAGGAAGAAAGTGAAAACCTGAACAGACCAATAACAAGTTCCAAATTTGAGTCAGTAATTAAAAACCTCCCAACAACAACAACAACAACAACAAGCCATGGACTAGAAGGATTCACAGCTCAATTCTACCAGACATACAGGTAAGAACTGGTACCAATCCTACTGAAACTATTTAAAAAAAAATTAAGTAGGAGGGACTCCCCCTCCTCCCTAACTCATTCTACAAGGCCAGAATTATCCTGATACCAAAATCTGGCAAAGACACAACAGAAAAGAAAGCCAATATCCCAAATGAACACAAAAACAAAACCCTAAAAAAAAAATAGCAAAATGAATCCAGGAGCAAGTTAAACACATAATTAATTCCCCATGATCAAGTAGGCTTTATTCTTGGGATGCAGAGTTGGTTGCTTCAACATATGCATATCAATAAATGTGATTTACCACACAAATAGAATCAAAACCAAAAAACATAAGATCATCTCCATAGACAGAGAAAAAGCTTTCTACAAAATCCAACATCTCTTCATGATAAAAATCCTCAACATACAAGGCTTCCAAGGAACATACCTCACAATAAAAAGAGCCACTGACGACAAACCCACAGTCAACATCATATTGAAATGGCAAAAGCTGGAATCATTCTCCTTGAGAACTAGAACGAGACAAGAATGCCCACTCTCAACACTCCTATTCAACATAGTACTGAAAGTGCTAGTCAGAATAATCAGACGAAAGAAAATGCATTCAAATAGGAAAGGAAGTAAAATTACCTCTTTTCACTGATGATATGATTCCACACCTAAAAAATACTAAAGATGCTGCCAAAAGGCTCCTGGAACTGGTAAGTTTCGATATACAATATCAATGTACAAAAATCAGTAGCACTTCTATACACTAAAAACATTCTACCTGAGAGCCAAACCAAGAACACACACCAATATCCAGTGACAAAAATAAAATACCTATGCATACCTCTAACCAAAGAGGTGAAAGATCTCTACAAGAACTACAAAACATTGCTGAAAAAAATGAGAGATGGCACAAATAAATGAAAATATATTTCATGCTTATGAATTGGAAGAATCAATATTGTTAAAATGGCCATATGGACAAAGCAATTTATAAATTCAATCCTATTTCTATCAAACTACCAATATAATTTTTTGTAGATTTAAAAAAAACCTACTCTAATATTCACATGGAACAAAAGCAGAACACAAATAACCAAAGCAATACTAAGCAAAAAGAACAAGCTAGAGGCAACACATTACCTGACTTCAAACTATACTATAAGGTTATAGTAACCAAACTACAGCATGGGTCTGGTACAAAAGCAGACACATAGACCAATGGAACAGAATAAAGACCCAGAAATAAAGCTGTATACCCATAACCATCTGATTTTAGACAAAGGAAGCAATGAGGACAGGACTCCTGTTCAATAAATGGTGTTGGCATAACTGTCTAGCCACATGCAGAAGAATGAAACTAGTCTCCTACCTTTCGCTGCATATAAAAACTCAAGACTGATCAAAGATTTAAATGTAAGACCTCAAACTACAAAAATCCTACAAGAAAACTTAAGAAATGCACTTCTTGACATCAGCTTTGGCAAAGAATTTATGAGTAAGTCCCCAAAAGAAATTGCAAAAAAAAATTGACAAGTGGGACCTAATTAAAATAAAGAGCTCTGTACAGCAAAATAAATTATCAACAGTAAACAGCCTCCAGAAGTGGAGAAAATATTCACAAATTGTGCATCCAACAAAGGTATAATATCCAGAATCTATAAGGAACTTCAACAACTCAACAAGCAAAAAACAACTCCTTTAAAAAATGGATCACACCACTGTACTCCAGCCTAGGTGACAGAGAGAGATTCCATGTCAGAAAAAGAAAAAAAAAAAAAAAAAAAAAAAAAAAAAAAAAAAAAATATATATATATATATATATAAACAGACACTTATCAAAAGAAGACATTATAAATGGCCAAGAAACAAATGTAAAAATGTTCATCTTCACTAATCAGAGAAATGCAAATCAAAACTATAACAATATACCATCTCACACCAGTCAGAATGGTGATTATTAAAGAATAAAAAAATAATAAATGTTGACCAGCCTGCGGAGAAAAGGGAACACATATATACTCTTGGTGGGAATGTAAGTTAGTTCATCCACTGTGGAAAGCAGTTGGGAGATTTCTCAAAAAACAGGACTACCGTTTGACTGAGCCATCCCATTACTGAGTAAGTACCTAAAGGCAAATAAATTATCCTACAAAAGAGACATATGCACTCGTAGGTTCATTGCATCACCATGCACAATTGCAAAGATATGGAATCAACCCAGGTGCCCATCTATGGTTGATTTGGTAAAGCAAATGTGACACATATATACGATGGAATACTTCACAGTCATAAAAAGACTGAAATGTGTCCTTTGCAGCAACATGGATGTAGCTGGAGGCCATTATCTTAAATGAATTAACAAAGAAACAGAAAACCAAATACCGTATGTCCTCACTTATAAGTGTGAACTAAATAACTGAATACATATAGACATAAAGATGAGAATAGACACTTGGAGATGTCTAAGGAGGGAGGGAGAAGGGAAGGGAAAATGGGATGAAAAACTACCTATCAGGTACTATGCTCAGTACCTGTGTGACAGGATCATCTATATCCCCAGCCTCAGTATCATTCAATATACCTATGCAACAAATCTGCACATGTACCCATGAATCTAAAATAAGAAATTATTTTTAAAAAATATATAAATATATAGGCTTAAAACTAAAGAATAAATCATTTTCAATCAGACATATGCATTTCTGGGTATATGTACAGTTACATACTGAAACACTTTTCTGATGAAAAGAGTAAAATCTGTTTTTCCAAAATATCTTTTTAAAAAGAGGATCTTAAAGTTTATATTTTAATTATACTCTAATTATAGCCAGAAAAAGTATTTCACTCAATGGATATTGTTCCATAACCTAGTGTCTGCAAAGCAACTATTTTAATATTTCTAGTACTAAAATTTTAATATTCAATTAGGTTTGTGGGTTTCTATTCACCCCTGAATGCATACACATGCATATGCATACAAATATATATATACGTATTCTATATAGTACATTTTTCAAATTTGGAGTAACGGAGATAATCCACAAGAGAATAACTTTGGAAAATAATCTTCAATGAGAATAGAAGGAAAAGAACACAAGTATTAAATGGCATACCTTCCTGCTGTATATGTTTACAAATGCAGATGCCAGTACCAGAGTTTCTGTAAACCAATCACAATACTATCACCTATACTAACACCTATACTTTGTAGCCCTACAAAGGACTCTGATACATGAGAATGCTATGACTCAGAATTCGTCATGTATAAAATAGGATCAAATGCTATCTACAGTTCATGCAATGTTGTGAGAATTAAATAACCTAATCCAATTAAAGTGCTTAGTCTGATAAGCTAATGTTAAAACAAGTGTTCATTCGGCAAGGCCACAATAGCCTAAATTAAGAAACATATTTTGTCATAGTGGACAATATACCTAAAGAACTGCACATAGAGGACAGTGAAATATTTGTCTCAGAAAATATTAATATTAATCATAAGATATATAATCAAATTGTTAGATGTAAAGAAATACCAGTTTTCATCTTCATAATTTTTAATTTGAGGAAACATAATTCCTTCATTACAACTATAACTGACCTATGTAGAAATAGAATAAAAATTTACAAATTTCGTTTTTGACAAAAGTGACATAATTTATCAAGTACTCATTTACCCAGATATTTAAATATGCCATTTCATAATACTTAAGACAAAATAGAAGCATAGTTGCAATATAAGATTTAAAATCTCGGGAGAGAGATCCAAAATGGCCACGTAGCAGCAGCTCGGGATTGTGGCTCGCGGTGAGGGCGCAGAGAGCGAGTGGACGCCGCAGTTGCAGACGAATATTTGAAGCCCACGGACTGGAAGATTCCCGGCGAGGGAGCCACGCAGGTCGCCAGCGCGACTCTTTTGGCCGGCGCGGCGCTTCTCGGTGCGGAGTGTGCGGGACTGGGTGGTGCCCTTTTGGTCGGGCTCGGCGGGTCCCATCCCCACAAGGAGAACAGCAATTGGAAGCGCTGAGGACTGAGAAGCACAGCTGAACCCGGGAAGGCCCAGCTCTGTGGGGAAGGAGCGCCCCCCGAAGGAAAACTAAGAAACAGAAAAAACTTCATCACCAACAAGGCGGACGTCCACTCAGAGACCCAACCGGGAAATTACAAAGACGACAGGTGGATAAATCCACAAAAATGGGAAGAAACCAGAGCAAAAAGGCTGAGAACACCCGAAATCAGAATGCCTCTCCTCCTACAGGGGATCACAGCTCCTCATCAGCAAGAGAACAAGGCTTGACGGAGGATGAGTGTGATGAACTCACAGAATCAGGCTTCAGAAGGTGGATAATAAGAATCTTCTGTGAGCTAAAAGAACATGTTCTAACCCAATGCAAAGAAACTAAGAACCT
>PVKP010036738.1:0-22232 GCA_004027715.1 Plecturocebus donacophilus | reverse complement strand
TTTACTGTGACAGCAAGGTCCAGAAAGTTTCAGCAACTTTCCTGAATATATGCAGCCAGAAGTGACAAATATAAGTAATTAAATCAGGTATTGTGTCCTCAGAATCAGTTCACTTAACCCTTTACTAATAATTTAATTGACAAAGTGGGCTATTGAGAAACTACAATATACTATGACACTTTTATAAGAATGGTAGGAAGAATTTCTAGTTAGCATGACTTAAGGAAATAATGCAATCTTTCAAGCAAGGTACAGGAGTTTCAGAGTTATGTCTTGAAAACTCTTTCTAGGTAAGAAAAAGGGATGGAGCATGGAGTAGAAATCGAAATAGAGCCATAAAGATGTGAAGAGATATATTATTTGAATGCAGGTGTGAGTCTTCATGGACAGTACAAAGACTGCAAGTTATGTGGAAGAACATTAAGAGAACAAGGAAAAAAGTAATTCATAAAGCTTTTCTTTGCCATCCTGGATCTTGTATGTGTCTGATATGATCAAGTTTTTTTAACGCACACACACACACACACACACATTTTTAGGAAGATAACTATGATATTAATATAAGTGATGCACTGCAAATAGTAATTACAAGCTAATGCCTTGAAGACTTTAGTCAAAACTGTTAATGTAGTCCTAGTAAGAAACAGTAAAAGTGTAAACAGTGGTATTTAATAGTATCTAAGGAAGATGTTTTTAAAATTTTATAAAATAATATTTTTAAAATTATAAATCACTAAAAAGAAAACAACAATTTAATGATACTTAGCATGTATTTATTGCTTGTATCTGGAGTATTTTTAATTTTGCACTAGCCAATGAGTTACATTTTTAAGAAAAGAAAATCCAGATTTTTTCCAGTAAATATATTTATATTCTTTATAGTATTTTTATTTTTAATATTTCCAGTAGAACAATCACCAATATATTTAAACTGAGTGATTTGTAATAGATATTTCCTTCAACAATAGGTGGTAGCATGTTGATGAAGCACAGTATATTTGAATCAAGTTTAGAGGGCTGGAAAAAGTTCTAGGCAATATCCCCAAAATGTAGTGTCAAGCATAAAGTTACTTTTGTTTTCCAGAGACTCTATGATTAAAGTTTAAAGAGATACGATCTTAATTCATGTAACAAACCAATGGCAGGCACAAGTTATTTTTGGTAAAAATAATATTCTATGAGCAGTAGAGTATTTAAAGATATGTTGACTTGATTATTGCAATGCTGAGCCATTCCACATTTACTGTTTGGTAACTTGTCCCATGTGTCAGTTCTTGTTCATGCATGCAAAATTCTTTGATGTATGCAGAGGCTATGAAGCCAGTCACATTGCCTCTTCTGTAGAATATTAACAGTTATCACAAATTTATCAGTAGCAGATTCTCTTTGGGAATTTTTAAAAGATTTTCGTAGATCTTTTCCCCTTTTCAAACACTTCTTATTTGAAAATAAACTACTACCCATAGTTATACCACAGATCAGGAGTAGCAAAGAGTAGTAGGAGATTCCTTTCCCATTCAAGTTCCAAGTAAGCTCCTGAAAGCCCAGTTGCACACAAAATATGTAACACCTACAGAATGCACTAGAATTGGAGAGTTTTTATTATATGTGGTTCTTCCCCATTAAAATTTCATTAAACGTCTGATTTATGTGGATCAATCATTTGCCCTTCTCTTTTGTGATTCTGCCATCTCTACAAACAATTTTAGCTTAGTTAGGCAACTTTTACCCTTAGAGAACTAATGATATGGTCTTGAATTTTCTTGGTCCTAATACCATAAATAATGGGTTAAGAAAGGGTGGTACCAAAAGGTACATATTGGCAATGAAAACGTGAATTTGGGGAGCCACATTGTGGCCAAAGTGGTGGGTCAAGAAGGTGAAGACAGCTGTGGAGTAGAAAATAAGGATGACACAGACATGGGAACCACACGTGCCTAGAGCTTTAAAACTTGCTTCCCGTGATGGAAGATGAAAGATTACTCTGAGGATTAGTACACAGGAGACAGCAATAAAAAAGCCATCACAGGAGCCAATAACAGAGGCCACACTGAGGCTGTAGCGCTTGGTGGTCCCTGTGTCCACAAACGCCAGTTTCACCACAGCCATGAACTCACAATAAGTGTGTGCAATTATTCGAGTTCTGCAGTAGGGAGGCTGTTTGAGCAGGATGGGATGTGGAGAAAAGAAGATCACTCCCCTGAGTACCACAGCAGCTCCCATTTTGGCAATGCGACTGTGTGTGAGAATGGTGGCATGGTGCAGTGGGTTACAGATGGCCACATAGCGGTCAATGGCCATGGCCAAGAAGAAGCCAGATTCCATGGCAGTAACACTGTGGATGAAGAACATTTGGGCCAAGCAAGCGTCAATGGTGATATCATGGGCTCTGAGCCAGAAGAGACAGAGCATGCGGGGCAGTGTAGATGTGGAGAGACCGACAGCATGCCCAGAAACAGGAACATAGGCTGATGGAGGCTTCGTTCTGCCCTCACCACAGCCAGGATGGTCACATTTCCCACCAAGGCCACCACATACATGGAAGAGAAGGGAATCCCAATCCAGACATGCAGGTGCTCTAGTCCTGGGATGCCCATCAGCAAGAAGGTATTTGGAGATATTTGGGATTTATTGGCTGGTCCCATGGTGCTGCTGTTTCTGTCTTTTGTGGTTGGATTTCTCTATTTTAAGGCAAATGTTTTCTGCCAAGAGCATTACATCCAAATCTGAAAACAAATAAAAAACTAATCTGAAGATACAAAAATATCACATTAAAATACTTTCAAGTTTGTATTTTAGAGTGAAAAATACCATGACACGAGGTCAGAACTATATAACCAGATACAAAGTAGAATGTCATGAAATTTTTAAAAGAAAAATCTTCGTTAGCAATGTACAATAATAATTCAATGCCACTTTTTGAATTTACAATTTGATTTAATCATAGGACAAATGAGCTTTTGATAGAAACATCAGATTTTACAAATGGAAAAAATCTTATAAGCTATCCCAAATTCCTGCTTAATGTCATTCTAAAATATAATTCTCTAGCTGATGTCTGAGTGCTGTCAGGTATGGTTGTTCATTTCTTAGACAGTCCAGTATATGTTTTCCCAGTGCTGTCACAGAATCTATCCCTAGGATCTGTGAGGCAATATTGACCCTTTCCTCTGGAGTTCTACAGACTTACGTATCTTCTGCATGGCTGTCTTCCCCAAACAGGAGGGTAAGTCATGTCTTCACTAAGTTCTTTCTTTTTCAAGAGAAACATTCCCATCTTATATGCCCAATTATTTTAAGTATGGTTTTAAAAAATCCTAATTTTCTACTTCCATATATTCTCCAGTGTGTCTTGTGATTCTTAATTTTTATAACTTGTATCTGAACATATTAGTCACAATATTGATTAATGCACCTGGCACCTCTTTTGATTTTTATACTATTAGTATGAATTCAGTTCATATCCGTTTTTAAATGTAAAGTAAGGGATAAAATTAATATTTAATTTCTCTTAATGTGAAAAAGACATTGTCCTAAATTCTACATATATTAATTTTTAGCTGGAAAAGTAATGCAAGCTAAATATTATGTTTTCAATTTTATTAATTAGAAGCTGAAAGTGTTATAGATGATGCAATGACATTACAAAAAAAGTGGCTGAAACACACACAAAAAATCTAACATAATTCCTCATGACTGTGAAGTTAAGCTGTTTTTTATGTCAAACTCAATAGTTCTTGTCACATAGGTTAAATGCAGTCAACTATACCTACCAATGCTTTGCCTAATTTTTAGTGTTAGTGTTTTCACGATGAATTGAAGCAAATGCTCATACAGATTTTGCACTTAAACTTGATTGTTTGTATTATTTTATAAAACACTTTAAAATAATCATTAAAATGTGTTTATATTATTATTAATCATTTATCACTGATCATCCCTTGAATTTAATTAATATTATTTGCTGATTTTGTAAATATGTATTGTACATCTACAGCAAAGCAATTGAAATATGATTTTAAATAAGTTTAGGCTAATTACAGGGTTCTTTATATCCTCTTAGAAAATTTTGATTGTAACTTTTACAACATGCTCTGTATACTGTTCATTAATTGGTTAAAAAATATGTTGAATTTAATAATATATACCTGTAATCTTTATTCTTAACTTTACTAAGGGTATTCAAAGAGCTGGGCACTACCTTTCTGAGGTTCTCTTAATGCTATAAATGGAGCTGTTTGAATGTAGCTCTCTCCTCGCTTTTCCTGTCCTGTGTCTCTGACTTAACTCACCCAAATCAAAAGCTGACAGTCATCCATAAATCCACCTTCTGTAAGGAGCAGATGCAAACAAATGTGTTTAACGAAGATGAGCTGTAGTAAATCTGACTCTAGATCCTACTTGATGAAAAGCGGTAAGTGGAAGGGAATCAGTGGCCCTCTGGGATTAAAGGGTCTTTTCCAAAACTAAAGATCTATTTTACTTTTAGGTGGAATAATTGTTCTGAACTATCCCTTAAGATAATAAAAAACATTTTTCCCCAAAGTTCTGTTGAGTGCTTTGGTATGAAATATATTTGCTGAATATATCAATAAAAAATATTATAAAACAACTCAACCTTCAAAAATGTATTTGGAAAATAATTACCACTAAACAGATGAGAAAAAAGAAAGGTTGATAAATTTAAAAATTGGTGGATAATTTTATGGATAATGAAAGGTGACATCAGAATCTGAAATCATGTATTGCTGGCTACACATTTTATTTACTTAACCCCGATGTCACTGAAATTAAAAAATGATTACACCTGGATTAAAGTCTATACACTTTCTTTTATAAAGTGCTTAATTCTGTGGATTATAACGACAATATCCAAAGTGATTAGCAAGTGCCTTTGTAATCTGGTCCCTGCACGCCTTCTGGCATCACATTCTGCTACACATCTTAGCTTTAGGTTTCCATCTTCCTTACGCAAGATGTTCCATGTTTTTTGCTTCTGATGCTAATGCTCTAGCCAACTTCCTTGCCAATGCCCTCTCAATTTCCCACTCATTTTAAGGTTACAGATGAAATGTTACTTCCTCAAGGAGGACTTTTTAATAAAGTGTTATCATTGTCATGATTTTATACCTGCTAATCTCCCAGATCTGAGTTAAGAAACATCACATCTTTCTTGTGGATGTTAGTTGCTGGCTCATCTTATCCTTCTCTGATATTGTTCTTACCTCAGTTCTTCATTATGTCAGTAACCTTGTTTTTCAATTCCTGAATCTCTTGTCTAGAGGTGTTGTCCCCTATTCTGCTGCTGGTATTAGGTCCCATTCTGTACCCTAGATATTATCACTAATAATAACTTAAATGCATCCATAACCTGAAGTTTAGGTCATACACTCTCCACCTACTATTTAATAACTACCCTCTTTATTCTCTCCAATACTGTGTCTTCAACACTTAATTGCTATTCCTCAAATCATCACTATGCTTTAGCAGGCATAAAATACAAGGTCAGCTTCTTACATGTGGCCTAAATGCCCATTTCTTTCTCATGTAATCATATTCTCTTATGAATAAGATTATGTGATCATAGCCTCTCGCATGTGAGATCATGCGATCATACCCAAGAGGGTATGATCTTTATTAATGTTCCTGTGAATGCACATGCCAGGTATATAGAAACAGAGGCATATAAGGGAGAGATTTCTTATTAGGTACCTCACAGCAAATAAGAACATCAGCTCTTTACCTCACTAATCTTTAAAATACATAATGTGAGAGCCAATTCAAATGTTTTACACAAGTAGCTAAATAGTCCTTAGTGGAAAAAATATTTTTTCTGTTCACCAAAGGAAAAGAGGAAATCACCTGCCCTCAACCTTACCACCAAAAGGGTCCCCTCCTAAGCCATTTGGCATTTGAATAAAATCACTCCAGGATTCACATAGCACCAAGTCTCTTGCTTTTGAACACCTAGAGAGGGCTCCAAGTCCTTAGTCCTCCTCATTTTTCTTTGAAATGTAAATACGTAAGACAAATGCAGCTCTAGTCTTCTTGCCATCTTGGGGATTAATTTAGTGATCTCCTTTTGGCTATAATGGTTTGGCATTTGAGATGCTAACAGAGGATTTCTATTATCCTTTCATATGAAAGCAATTTAATAAACAAATGACCACAGATTTAATTGTCATGCTATCGAACACTGTAGAGGGTTTGAAGGATTTAGGGGCTGACCAAATAAAAGTGCATATCAAGAGGTAGCAGCAGTAGCACAAACTTTATTTGAGTGATATTTTGAAGAGCTTGCATGAAAGGTAGGGAAAGAGGGAGAAGTTCCTTACAGAATGAATCTGTCTAAAGCAGGGGTCCCCACTCTCCGGGCCATGGACCAGTACCAATCTGTAGCCTTTTAGGAACTCGGCTGCACAACATTACCGCCTGAGCTCCATTTCCTGCCAGATCCGCTGTGGTGTTAGATTCTCATAGGAGCATGGACCTTATAGTGAACTGGTCATGGGAAGGATCTAGGTTGTATGCTCCTAATGAGAATCTAACTAGTTCCTGATGATCTGAGGTGGAACAGCTTTATCCCAAAAGTATCCCCTCCTCTCCTGTCCCTGTCTGTGGAAAAGTTCTCTTTCACAAAACGGGTCAATTACTGCCAAGTTCTCCACTTCTAGTTAGCCCACTTCCAGCTTCTGCATGTCCCAAAGAATAGCAGAAACCTTCCTGTTGATTCCTTATAAAGCTTGTTCACTACTCTTACTGCCTTTGAGTCTGTGACAAAGGCAAATGATGGTGGCCAATACTCTTTTACGGCAATCTCTGAATAAATGTCTGCTGTTCTCATTAAGGTGATCTTTATTTATTTCCACAGCTGTATATATACTTTATAATGTTTTGAGGTTATTTTTAGTTTCATGTAAGTTAACACATTTTATAACTTGTGGTTGCTTAAAATGTCTTTCATTGTGAAATAACCATTGCTATTTCCACTAATGCTATCACTTTAAGTACTACTTTGGCTGCTATTAATAAAACTTTGCAAAATTTTTCTTTGAATAAGAGTTTATATACCATTATTTTCCCCATGTTTTAACTTTCTTCATCTTTATGTCCTTTGTACCTCTTTTGTATAAACAGTATATGACCATTTTAACCAGATTTATAACTATTGCCTATTATATGCAAAGTAATTATTAATTTGCTTGGATTTGCTTCTGCTATTTTATTTTGAGTTTTGAGTTATAGAGTATATTTTCTGTTTGTTTTCTAGATTTATTGTTTATCATTCCATGTTTCTCTCTTTTTTTTTTTAGTAAATATAGTATCTAATATTTGTTAGTGGTCTCCCTTAAGAGAGATATAAAATAGTTTAACTTTTATTTGAATAAAACAAAAACATGTTGATCCCAAACTTGAGTTTGAATTAAACTTTCAAAAGTAATTTATGTAAATTCAGACATTTTTTTTTCAAATTATTTATATAACTAAATTGGAAGTTCCTTGCTTTTGTTTGGTGAAAACTTTATTTTACAAAGGAGAGACTTTAGACTAGTTTGGATGATGGAGTTAAGCCAAAAATTATTCAAAATAAGACAGGGGATATTTAGAGTCTTTATTTTTTCAGAGGTTGAAGTACCACTGGATTTAGAGAAAGGCCTTTAAGGTCTTTCAACTAAGTCTGCTATATATCTGTTATGTGTGCATATGTGTGTGTGTTTCTTTTTTCCCTTTTTTTCATGAAAAAAAAATTTTGACTTTCTCCTTTGTATTTTCTAAGTTATTTGATTTTTTAAATGTGAAAATATATCAATTACATATCAGAAAAATGTAATCATTATCACTGTGAAGAGCATTTCTCTTCAAACTTAAGGCATTAGTTTTAAATAGTTTTAACTGAAGACATGTGTCTTTAAGACACTCATTTTAATAATTACATTAAGAAGAATATTAAAATAAAATATAAAATTTAAATGTAGATTTTTAGCTGAGAATCCTATTTTTTTCTGCTTTTTCTTCATTGTATAATTTTCCCAAAATTAAGACAATTTGCATATCTAAGTACACACACACACACACACACACACACTATCCAAGGGATACATTATTTTTGAGGAAAAATATTTTCTGCCCTCTAGCTGTGACATACACTGACATATAAAATCTCTATAGTAGTCACAGAAATCTGTTCTCTTTAAAATAAATAAAAACAAAGACTAGGAAATTAGCTAAGACTCAATCATGTCTCTAGTTTCTTGGTAACGTCAAGACACCATGATTTTCAAGTATATACTATACCAATAGTTATTCTTCTATCTTCAGTTCCTAAATCATAAATGCTACAAAAAGATAAAACATAATGGTGTTTTTTGTAAACTAGACTAACACCTATGAGTTAGTTATTGCAGGTGAAAATGTGTGTGTTTGTGCCAGGAATCAATGGAATAGGTGAGTTTTATTATTTTAAAAATACTGACTGTCTAATGTGTTGAACTCAATTCTTAATATTGGGCATACACAAATTAAGTAATGACACCATACAGTAGTTTTCCCTTATCTGTAGGGAATATGTTCCAACTCAGTGGATGCATGAGACCATGAGTAGTATTGAACCCTATAAACACTATGTTTTTATCCTAAATATACAATAACCATGATAAAATTTAATTTATAAATTAGGAACAGTAAGAAATTAACAATAGCAACTCATGATAAAATTAAACAATTATAACAATGTGCTGTAATATGAGATTCAGTAGTCTTGACAGTACTTTTTATTGCCTTTTTAAAAATAGATATGCAAATATATTCCATCTGAACCAAGACAATGTCAAATGGTATATAATAAAATAAGTATAAATGACCAGAAATATATGGTTACAGTAAACACTTTTCTTTCAAGGGAAAAGGTGGAAATTGTATGCCAGTCAATAGAATGAAATCATTCAATACTTGACATTTGAATGTGTTGTGCTACTCTACAACTACACATTGAGGGAAGTATGCTAGCTGCAGAAAAGATTGGTAAAACATGCTACTATGGTTTACTGACAAAACTATATTCTTAACATCAGGAATAGTGTAGATCTTAAAGAAAATATAATCATTATATTACATACTCATAATGACTTATTTTATAAGATTTTCCATACAAATGTGAGATATTGCATTTCAGTAAAGAGGAAGGAAAAATATTAAAGAGAAGCTAAAGTGTTGAATTAGAAGAAAATGTGGAAAGCAGAATGTTTCTACATATTATAGAGTGGGGATAGCAGGACTTAGAGTATGCAAGTTTATGAAAGGATGGGAGGGGGTGATAGATATTTTCAGAGAATCAAGTTGAAAAACATTGAGGGAACAGAAATAGGAAAAATGATTTTAAAAAAACGTTGTATATTATTATTTCAGAGAAGTTCTTGTGAGAATAGACATTTAGAAACATTACAAAAATTCTAATAGGACATAAAATAAGAATAAAAATATGTTACACAAATCAAGGAGGATATTTAGATGGCATATCACAAGGCTTTATTAATCTACCTATTCAGAAAACATTTATTTTACTAGCACCACCCAATTTTCCAATGATTACAGATTGAAAAGGAATTTTTAAATCTATAACTTAAAAGGATATATATTGTACATATCTATACATACACAGTCCTGTTAATTGAAACCTACGAGTGTATAAGATATGAGAAGAAATCATAGTTAAGGACTTAATCACAATACTTCTGATAAAGGTATTGGATTGTTTGTAACTCAAAGGATAAATGCTTGAGGGGATGAAACATGATGTGCTTATTTAACATTGCATGCCTGTATCAAAACATCTAATATACACCAAAAATATATACACCCACTATGTGCCTACAAAATTTTTTTTTTAAAGTAAAAAGAAAACGTAAGACTGAATAATGGGTTTATTTTGTGGTGGCTAACTTACTAATTAATGAAATTACGCAGTAGAAATGTTTTATGGGGCAAGTATGTCAAGAATGAATCCTCTAAATCATATATCTGCTAAGCAAGTTACCTGAGTGCTAATAAATACTTAAAATATTACAAATAAAATATGTAGGGATTCAAGCTACTGGAGAAAAAATGTATGTGTTGTTGTGTGTGTGTGTGTGTGTTTTATTTTAATAAGTCACAGAGACTTTTAAGAGATAACTTCGTTTTTTTTTCCAAAACCACCAACTTATTTATTTATTTATTTATCATTATACATTAAGTTCTAGGATACATGTGCAGAACGTGTAGGTTCGTTACTTAGGTATACACATGCCATAGTGGTTTTTTAGAATTTGAGACAGGTGAAACCTTGGAGGAACCGTTCTCTGATTCTCTTGGTTCTTATGCCATAGATAAGGGGGTTCGCCATGGGTGGAACAAGGAGGTAGATGTTAGCCATGAAGATGTGTGTATGAGGAGCTACCCTGTGCCCAAACCTGTGAGTAAGGAATGAGAAAAAGGCTGGAGCATAGGCCACCAAGATCACACACACGTGGGACCCACAAGTGCCCAATGTCTTGAGCCGAGCAGCCTTGGATGGAAGACTGAAGATGGTGTAAAGGATGGCAATGTAGGAGCATATGATTAATATGAAATCTAAACCCCCAGTCAGGAAGGCAGCAGTTAGGCTGTATATTCTGCAGATCCTGGTCTCTGCACAAGCAAGCTTGATCACAGCCATAAATTCACAGTAAGTGTGAGGGATGATGTTAGTTTTACAGTAGGGAAGCCACTGAAGCATGAGTGGCTGAGGACTGAAAAGCAAAGCCCCACGCAAAACAATAGCTAGGCCCAAGTTCTTGATGACTTTGTGTGTCAGGATCGTGAAATGTCTCAGAGGATTGCAGATTGCGATGTAGCGGTCAAAGGCCATGGCCAGGATAAACCCTGAGGCCATGCTGCACAATGCGTGAATGAGAAATACTTGCACAAGGCAGGTTTCAAAATATATCTCTCTGTCATGGAACCAAAAAAGGCTGAGGATTTTTGGCATAGCTGTGGTGGAGATAATTAGGTCTGCCACAGAGAGCATACAGAGGAAGAAGTACATGGGCTCATGCAGGTTGGGATCTGTTCTGATAATAAATAGAATAGAAAAATTTCCCAGGAGAGCACTCAGGTACACGAGGCAGAAAGGCATTGCTATCCAGGTATGGATGGCTTCCATTCCTGGAATGCCAAGGAGAAGAAAGATACTGGGATGGAAATTGGTATTATTTGATGATGGCATGATGAAAACTTCTGACTATATTCAGCTGTGAAATGGGCATAAATTCTTTCATATTTATTGTTCACTCATATACTGATGTTGTAATTATTAATTTATATAAAATAATTGACAATGTTTATTACCCACAGAGTAATCAGTAAATAGAGCTCAAACCCTAACTTTAGAGATAAATTTCTAGCAAGAAGTAACTGATGCAATCAGTAATTAAATTCTCTTGATTATTGTAACAAAAGTAATATGAACAAGTAGTTTACAGGACTCAATAAATGCAGAAATGTATTCCCTTTCATGAGTCAAATGATTCAGATGTAAGGTGCTCAATCTTGGTTCTGAAGTATTCTGGACCTTTAAAATACAGAGAAAGTATACATCAAAAATTCTAAATCAGATGTCATCAGCAGCTGCATTCAGAAGATAAAATAATTGTTTTTGCACTAGTCACACAGTTATCATTTCCTTTTTGGTGAGAAAACTTGAAATCAACTCTTCTAGCAATTTCCAAAACTATTTAATTATTTAACCAAATGTTGATTTATTTATTATTTAATAATACAGTCATAGTATGTTCTCCAATAGACCTAAAACTTTGTATCTTTTGACCCATGTCTCCTCAACCCACCACTCCTACCACTGGTAACCACCATTTCACTCTAAACATTTTTCCTCTAAACAGCTCTTTCTTCAAGTATTTTTATCCAACAAAAATTGAGCCTGCAATGTTCTAGAGGTTGCAGTACAAACTTAAGAATTTAGCATATGGAGCTACGTTCTGCCGAGTTCAGAAGCCCCACCATTAACTTTGGGGATAGTATAGAGAACAGATACACTAAAACAACACTGGTGGCACACTGTACTCTTAAAAGATAAAAGGAAAAAAAACCAAGCTGTAGAAAGGAAGTAGCCTGTAAATATAAGAATAATAATTTCTAATACTAGTACTATAGTATGACCAAAGAGATAATTGAGCAAAAAAGTCCACATCTATCACAACATACATAGATGTATAACTTCAGATAGATAGGCTCCTCAACACCTACTTTAGGTACAGATCAAAGAATTTAAAAGATCTGATGGTCCTAAAGCCTAAAAGGTTGCATGGAGAAAATATACGTATCTAAAATTTGAAGGTTGCTACTACAAAGCATGGACAGTAATGTAATGCACTAAATACCTTCCTCTTAGTGCTGTTTTTTCTTATTTAAAAATGAATGAGAGATAAGAGAATATACAAATAAAAATTATTCGGTAAGAAAATTGAAAATTGTCTCAATGTATACAATTCATTGTTTAAATTAAATAATAGTTTTACTTTAGCAAAAAAAAAAATAGAAGTTTATATACTAGTACATGAAGGTGTAAGTAAAGCAAACCCATCACAGTGGAGCTAAGGTTACTCTCCAGAATAGCTCTTCAATTAAAGAGTAAATCAAGTTCAAAGGAACAAACCCTTATGAAATCATACAATAGGACAACACATTGTATCTGCATGGTATAGTTCAAATTATAAACTTTTGCAGTAAAAGTATAGGTTCTATTGTTTGTATTATGTGTATATTACAAAGAATGATAAATAATTTTTAATTAAAAACTTTTTAAAATGCCAATAATTCCTAAAATAACAGGAAAAAATAAATAATGAAGACAATTAGAGAATAAATCACAATGGAGTCTGGGAAAACTGAAAAAAAAACTAAGAGCACCACTTAAAAGAGTGACAAAGCTGAAAAAATTCTAAATATTTCAAGGAACGGTCTAGAGATAAATTAAGCAAACTTAGAAATGCAAACCAATGTATTTACTTAAGAAAAAATCAACTTCATATTAGGAAATTACTTGATTAGGAAATAATTTCATATTAAGAAATTATTTGATTGAAGAAGTACCTTTGTAGAAGATACTAATCATCACCTCATCGTGGCAGGCTCATAAGTTCTTCAGCCGAGAGAACATCCTATGTGTATAGATCTTCTATGCACATTCATTAACCCTTGGACTCACCTGTTTTTGGTCTTCATTATCTTCTGGAGATTTAGTGATCCAGGTCTGACAAGAAATTAGTTGGAATGTGAGTCTTTTACAGTAGAGTATAGTAGAGCAAATAAGGGATTTGCTTATAAGTAGAGCAAATCAGGGATTCTATTTGGGACATAGTCATTTGGCCTATTTCCCCAGAAGCCACATGGACACAACATGTTCTTGAAATTTATCTTTTCCCATTGCTGCTACAGAAACTGGGTATTCTGGATAGAA
Organism: Plecturocebus donacophilus; assembly: GCA_004027715.1. Classification (NCBI taxonomy): domain Eukaryota; kingdom Metazoa; phylum Chordata; class Mammalia; order Primates; family Pitheciidae; genus Plecturocebus; species Plecturocebus donacophilus. The sequence goes on along the minus strand of PVKP010036738.1, from coordinate 8,740 downwards.
CGAAGGCTGCCTGCTTCTCCTCTCAGCAACAATGATAAACATCTCAGAGACCACATGATGTGCAGGTAGCATTCCTGGGCATACAGAATTGGAAAGGAGAAAACTCACTCACACAGTCATTCTCTCTCTCCTCCCAGATGCTGCTTCTCTCTGTATCAGCCTAGAATTCTTCAAGTTTAGTCCCTTGATTAATACCTTAACACAACCTGGCTTATCCTTGAGTCTGTGGTGCATATAAACGCTGTTGTGTGTACTTTACCCCTGGGTCTTACCAAAACAGGGACAAGGGGCTTTACTTTTACAGCCTTCTGTTTTCACTGGCAATAGTATTCCTTAGAAAATGTCTACTGGATAACATGCCTTTGCTAGAGGCAACATCATATGGAAAAACTATAAAGATACTGAGGAAAAGGGAAACACTAAACAGAAGTAAGAACCGTAGGTTCAAAAAGTATGACAGACGATTCAGTCTCTGAATTGACAGAAATGTTGTAATTGAAAAAGATGTAATAGAAAAACTTCCATTACATGTTGTCATTTGATTGAAGAAGTACCTTTGTAGAAGATACTAATCATCACCTCATCATTTTATCAACCCCTACTACCCTAGAGGACTCACTTTAATTCTCCAATGCCATTCTATTTTTCTGATTCTTTTGGCCTTGATGAAGTGCCCAAGGTATCAGCTCTGTTATTCTAGTGATGAAGGGAGCTGTTGAGATAATTGTGTCAAACTTGTCTTTATTATAATCTACTTCATTTTTGGCTAGCATCAACTATATAAATAGTTCTATAACTAGAGCCTCCCAAGAGCCATGACCCAGGTGTGCATGGACTCCCTGTGGAGTCCAAGATATGCCAGAATAGAGACTTTTGAACAGAAGGTGTCATTGTGTTCACAGAGTTATCCTCTTGTCATTTTTATTAAATATTCAAGAAAATGAGAGTTTTTTTCTTTAAAAAAAAAAAACAATTTGTTTTTCTTTTAAAGAAAATCTATCTCAGTGTAAAAGTCTTTGGCTGGGTGCGGTAGCTGACACCTGTAATCCCAGTACTTTGAGAGGCTAAGGCAGGCAGATCACAAGCTCAGGAGTTCCAAGACTAGCCTGGCCAAAGTGGCAAAACCTTGTCTCTACTAAAAATACAAAAATTAGCCAGCATTGTCGCACGCACCTGTAATCCCAGCTACTCTGGAGGCTGAGGCAGGAGAATTGCTTGAACCTGGGAGGTGGAGGTTGCAGTGAGCCGAGATTGTGCCACTGCACTCCAGCCTGGGCAAAAGAGCAAGACTCCATCTCAAAAAAAAAAAAATCTTTTCATTGAAGACGTATTTGTTGGTCAAAAATATTTAGTTAACAAGTATGCCCCTTCCATTAATTTCTTTTAAAATATATGATCACATTGGCTTTACATGAGTTTTGATCCTATTTTTGAGTTGGCTGAGTATACATAATTCCTGTTTTCCTGTGAAAAAGTGTAATGCACTAAATACCTTTCTCTTGGTGCTATAGCTTTAATAATTATAATTTCAGTTTATAAATTATATTAGTAAGTTTATATTACATTCACTTAGCCATTTTCCAATTCTTGGATATATGGTTTTTTTAGCTGTTCTACCTACTAGAAAAAAAATTGACGATCAATTATTTATGCAAATGTGGTAGGAACATAATTTAAATAAACAGAAAAACTGAGCATTTATTGCTGTGAATATTACAAATAGATTTTATGATTTTTATTGCACCACTATATATATATAAATTTTTCACATCACTGTATTTATTTACTTAATAGGTATATATACATATATATATATAGACTCTTCTACTGATTAGTTAATAGGTAATATCATGCAGAACGGAAATATAATAAATGAGACAGACAATGTCTGTGATGTTATGAATATCTGTTGTGTTGAAGAAATCAACAATTTAAAAAAGCATAATGTTTCAGGAAATAAAAACTCTTTTGATAGAAAACTAGTGGTTGATGTGTTGAGAACCGACCCAAAGTTGAACTTAGAAAAGATAGTCAGAAAATTCTTTCTGTGATGATGATATTTGAATTTTAAACTTGAATGGTAAGAATAAGCCAGTCATTCAAAGAACTGAGGAAGACTATTGGAAGAAAAATATATCAGAAACATATTGTATAAAAGCCCTGGGAGAAAATCCTTGCTAAGTATTGAGGAAAGGAAAGAAAATTGGAACATGGCATATAAAGTGAAAGAATGTCAACTGAGATGGTTAAAGACAGGGCACAGACCAGGTCATTTAGGACCTTATAGACCGAAAGAAAAAGTCAAAATTCAAGCTGGGTGCAACAGTAAACCATTTTTTCAGCAATCTGTACCTTGATCTAATCTGTAGGGTATTGATGTAAAATATCAAAATTGGAAACAAAGCAAATTCTAAGGCTATTTTAACAAACCAGTTTAAGATTATGTCAGGTTTCCTAAGGAAGCTAGTATGTAAATAAAGAAACATGAATCAATTGTGTAAATAATTTGTTGTTAAATGTGATAAAATACTTATAAATAAACAAAGGAATTAATAATGAATATAATACTAGGTTTGGGGCAAGAGTAAATAATTTTTGAGTATTGGTATATGCCAGAGAAAAATTATTAATAGTTTGGATTTGGATAACAGTTGTGGAAATGAATTATGAGATTTGAGACTTCTTAAAGGTAAGATCAACAGGATTTGCTCTTAGACTAAACGCAGAGGATGAAGAAGAAGAGAGAATCAGGGAAGGCAGGTTGTTTCATCTACTTTCTTACATATTTTGTCATGATCTTCTCTTCAGAACTTCTTTTTTCTTTGCTCTAGCTTTATGTTTTTGCACATTTATAGAGCTTTCTTCAATTGAAAATATACTTCTATGGCTACGAATTAAGGCTATGTGTTGATAACTTCCAAGTTCCTATCACCATTCATGTTTTATATGCTAAATTGTAACTTTTCTACACAGTCAACAACTTGAATATTCCTCTGGGTATGTAATAAGAATATCAAATTAAATACATCTAAAATAGAATTTTTAACTCCAGTATCCATAATCCTGTTCTTCCCCCAAATTCTACTTTTTAGTAAGCTTCTGTACAAAAAAATTATGCCTATTTGCACAATGCAAGAATATAGGATTCAGGCCTGTTTGAAGGTAATCAGAAAGACTTTTTAAAAAATTTTTAATTTTTAACTTTTGTGGGTTCATAGAAGGTATATATATTTTGATGCAAGTATGCAATTCATAATAGTCACATCAGGATAAATGAGGCATTCATTATTTTCAAGCACTTATCCTTTCTTAGTGTTACAAGCAATTCAATACTACTCTTTTAGTTACTTTAAAATACAGAATAAATTATTGTTGACTACAGTTACCCTGTTGTACTAAATTTTATTCATTCCTTCTATGTTATTGTACCCGTTAACCATTCTCACTCCACCAGATACTTCCCAGCCACTGATAACCATCATTCAATTACTGAACTCCACGAGTTAAATTATTTTATGTTTAGCTCTCACAAATAAATGAGAACATGTAGAGTTTTGTCTTTCTTTGCCTTAATTATTTCACTTGATACGGTAGCCTCCAATTCCATCCATTTTGTTGCAAATTACAGGATCTCATTCATCTTTGTGGCTAATATAGTCAATTGTATACTTTATTGAGTACTATAGGCAATTGTTTATATGTGCCACATATTTTTTAATCATTTGTCTGTTTTTTTCCCTCTTTGGGTGTTAACGTACTTCTAATTATTTGTTCAATATTATGATTGAGGTACTCTTTTAGAGATATTTTTCCAACTTTCATTTTAGCTTCACGAGTATATGTGCAAGTCTGTTACATGGGTAAATTGCATGTCACATGGGTTTGGCACACAGATTATTTTGTCACTCAGGTAATCAGCGAAATATTCCACAGATAGTTTTTCAATCCTCTCCCTCCTCCCACATTTAACCCTCAAGTAGACTTCAATGACTACTTCTCCCTTTTTTTTGTGTACTCAATATTTAGCTCCCACTTTTAATTTAGAACATGAGATATTTGATTTTCTGTTTTATCGTTAATTTACCTAGGATAATAGTCACCAGCTCCATCCACGTTGCTGCAAAGGATAAAGCTTGCTACCAGCTCTTCTTTATATGTCTGGTAGAATTCAGCTGTGAATCCATCTGGTCCATAACTGTATCCTTTGTCGTTTCTTGTGTTTGGATATTGCTCCTTTTTTTCTTTGTTAGTCTAACTAGAAGTCTATCAATCTTACTTATTCTTTCAAATAACACACTTTTGGTTTTGTTGATATTTGGTGTATTTTTTCTCATATCTGTTTTAGTCACTTCAGTTCTAATTCTGAATGTTTATGTCCTTCTGACAGCTTTGGAGTTGATTTGCTCTTGTTTTTCCAGTTCTTCAAGGCTATGAGGTTTAGTTTGGCTGAATATGAAATTATTTGTTGAGATTTCTTTAAAAATGCTAAATATATGTCCCCAATCTCTTCTGGCTTAGAGGTTTCTGCTGAAAGGTCTGCTGTTAGCCTAATGGGATTCCCTTTTAGGTGACCCGTCCCTTCTCTCGAGCTGCCTTGAATATTTTTTTCTTTTACGTTGGCCTTTTAGAATCTGATGACTATGTGTCTTGTGTAGTGTTTCACAGGGGTTCTCTGAATTTGCATGGCAACCTCTCTAGAAAAGTTGAGGACATTTTCATGGATATATATTTTCCAAGTTGCTTACTCTTTCTCCCTCTCCTTCAAGGATGCTAACAAATTATAGATTTGGTTTATATACATAATCCCTATTTATTGAAGATTTTGTTTATCTTTCAAATTCTTTATTCATTATTTTTGACTGGCTGAGTTAATTTGAATAATTCACCTTTGAATTCTGTGGTTCTTTCTCAGCTGGTCTATTCTGCTGTTAATTCTTCCAATTGTTTCACGAAATTCTTTTAGTGAGTTTTTCAGCTCTGTCAGCTGTTTGGTTCTTAAAATGTCTATTTCATTTATTTTTAATCTCTTGAACCATTTTACTGAATCCCTTGAATTCCTCAGAATGGTTTTCAACTTTCTCCTGAATCTTGATGGTCTTCATTATAATTCAGATTCTGAATTTTATGTCATTTTAGCCATTTCATTCTGGTTATGAACCATTGCTGAGAAGGTAATGTGGTCATTTAGAAGTAAGGAGATTTTTAGAGTTGCCAGAGTTCTTGTACTGGTTCTTTCTAATCTCTGTGAACTGATGTTTCTTTAACTGTGATATAATTTGAGTGTAGTTAGTTGGCTTCATTTCTGGATTTTTTAGAGGGCTGAGGCTTTGTGTAATGTCATTATTCATGGCTGAATTCTTGTTTTATGTTTCACAGTGAGTATATTAGCAAAGAGATGAAACTCCAGAGGACAGAGACTAGTTATCTTGCCATCAATGACTAGTTACAAAAAATATATACAAACTATCTTATTTTCTTAATCTCAATTTTGAAACCCAACTTAATTTGTCAGATGAGTTTCAGTCTCATTTAGTCTTAACATGATATGAGTTTTATTTAGCATATTCCTGATGAGGAGACAGAAACAGAGAAAGGAAGAGAAGCTCATATAGAGTTGTTTTCACATTTCCATTTTATAAGACTTGTACATACATGATGAGGGTTGATGTTAGAAAAAATAGATTAGATAGTTTAGAAGTAGATATAGTTTATATATATATATATATATATATATATATACACACACACACACACACACACACATATACACATACATACATACATATTTGCTCTTTTGTTTTGGGAATTAATTCTTAACAATTCTTCTTTTGACATATGTGTAACTGTCCAGATAATATCAGTGTTCATTTTAGTATTTATTTGCTTCTTCCAAATTCCTGGGGACCTTTCAAAAATGTAACAAAATTAAATTATCGCCTTAAGATTTTTACTGGATTTTATACAAATATAAGTAGGAGACTTAGCTATGGGTGTATATTGCCAAGATTGAAATCTTGGCTTTGCTATTAAAGAAATTCATAACTTTAAAATTTTATTTAGTTTTTCAATTATTTTGTTCTCTTGCAGTGTTGAAATGAAGACTCTTTATTTCTTACTTTGGATCTTTAATTTTTAACTCATCAAATTTCTATTTGAATCATTAAAAATATTCTAGTTTATTTCTGAATATTTCAGTCATTTTAATTTTCTAAATTTATTTAATTATGGTTATTATAAAGCCTGACTGAAACTGTATTATGGAATACCCTATATCTATTCTTGTGTTATTTTTTTAAAACTTGATTTTATGTCACCTTTGTTTGTTTCTCTGTTTGGTTATATCAGTGCTAGATATTTTGTATAAAAATAAAGTAGAAATAATCAGAGGCCTAGTATAATATTAGGTAATGTTCTTCTAGTTTCAAGAATTTATATTTACTTCTGGAAGGTGACCATCAAAACCAATAATTCAGATCTCTTTAATTAAATCATGAATTTAGATAATTTTGATCTGTGTCAGTCTTTCTGAGAATATGCTTATTTCTGGTTCACTTTTATACCTGAGAAAGATTCCTATGAGATTGTATTTCATAATCTGGGTTGATTCTAGGATCTGTCTAATTCTAGGTCTAAACTCCAGTTTTAATATCCATAGTCCCTTTATTCTATTGAAAGCACTACTCAATTAGAAACTGCTCATCACCGCATTGCACACATAACTCAGCAGAGATAAAATCAACGTTCCCTTGAGTTTGTCTCAGTTTGGCCTCCCTTAGGCATTCTCAGTTCCTATGGAAATTCTCTCTGCCTCAGCCTAGGGAACCTGAATTCCCTAAGCCCACAGATCCCTACTCCTTATATGGCATGTGTGGCTTGCTTCCCTCAGGCTCCTAGAGCCCCTACACAACTAGGACCAATAAGAAGCTCCTGTCATCACAGGTATATAAACTGGTAACCTTCTAGTCCTTTAGGCAACACTATCTCCAACTTGAGCAGTCTAACCAGGAGTAAGAAAGCAAAGCAGTAGAATGAAATGATGGGTAAACAGAGGTGGTCTGCCCACTTGAGTAAGTCCAATCGGGTGAGGGCAAACCTGGTGGGAAAGCAACAGTTAATTTGTAAAAAGAAAGAGAGAAAGAAAAGTGAAAAAAAAGTGGGCAACTGGGCCAAAGGAAATATATTCACTTTAGGTTGAATATAGGGGATTTGCATAAGGGAAAAAATAGAATATATTTTGTAGGGAAAAAAATGTGCTACGAAACATAGAACAACAAATGAGATGTGGTTGGTTATTTCAGGCAATGGAACAAAAAGCACATAGAGTGGTAAGAGCCTTGGACTATTATAGAATAAAGAAAATAATGCTTGTGGTTTGGTGAAAAGGGATAGCAAGTACATATTTTGAGATGAGAAATAGTAAAGCTGTCAGAGAGGTAACCTGAGGGATTTGAATATGGGATCAAATGGTGAGGAGGTGGAGGGGTGGCAATAAAATCAGATGTTTACTTCTACCTTTTTTTCCATAGATGAGGAAGAAATATCTTAGAAGTAATGACAATGCTTTCCTTTTGTTGAGAGAGCAATAGGAAACAACACATTTTAGTCACAGGCATAGAAATGGGCTGAACTTGCCTAAGATTTTAAGATTTACTACTTGCTCTAAGAAACATTGATTCAGGAAAATGACGTAAGAGTGGAAAGAATGAGATGAATTAAGAGGCTAATAATACAGTAAAGAAGATGTAAACCAGAAGAAGTGAATACATTGAAATACTCTTGACATAGAAACAGAACTCGTTGATGGAGTAGATAAATGCTAAAGGATTTGAATAGTTGGGGACAATACTTAGTTTTTACATTTGAACTGCATATGAGTTACATTTACCAAGATGCAAATATTAAGAGAGTTATTAAGATTTCTATTTGGCCATGTGATGTGTACTGGATATTGTTCCTTAAGAAAAGAGTGTAGTTATATAAAATAAATAAAACCATAAGTAAGACCACAGGTGCCCTGAAATTATTTAGAAATCTGGCTGTGAAAGAGTACCTAATAAATACATAAGAAACGGATGAGTAAAAGATCATCTAGTAAGATGCTAAGAAAAAAGAAAAGCAAGTGTAGTTTCATATATATGTGTGTATATATATCTATATATATGGAAATATATGTGTATATATATGAAGAAATATAGATGGATAGATACAGATATAGATATGGAGAAAATCATTTTTAATTAGAGAATTGTCAACAATGCCACATATGCTAAGAGTTTTAATATGAGTGGAGGATCTTGATGTTTGAGTTTGGTGATGAGAGATAATTGATTTACTTTACTAAAATAGTTTCAGCTTTAGTAGGGTGTTGTATAAGAATCCAGATTAAAGAGAGATGAAGTGAAGGTGACAAAAAGACAGATTATACCGAGGAGGATCCAAGATGGCCGCATAGGAGCAGCTCAGGATTGCAGCTCCCAGTGAGGGTGCAGAGGGTGAGTGGACACCGCATTTCCAGACAGATTTTTATTACCCCCAGACCAGGAGATCCCCAGGCAGAGCAGCGCCACGGGTCGCCAGTGCGGCTGTTTGGGCCGGCGCGGCTGCTTTGCCTGCGTCCCGGCGCGGCGGTTCTCCGCACAAAATCCACTGGTCTGTGTGCCCTTTTAACTGGCGAGTGGAGCTACGGGAAGGCGGATTAAAAAGGGGACTGAATCAGGGAGCCAGCCCAGGAGATTCCCAG